>QANU01113051.1:228273-258626 GCA_003254905.1 Nissolia schottii
TTTTTTTTTTTTTTTGTGATAACAAAGAAAAGAGTGAAGAAGCAGAAGATGGCTGAAATAACCAAGAATCAACCTTCACGGTGGTGGTGGCTTGACAGCCACAGCACTACTACTACCATAAAATCCCCATGGCTTCAATCCACCCTTTCAGGTTTTCCCACTTCCTTCCTCTGTTTTCTTCCTACTTAGTAATTTTTTAAATTTCTTTTTTCTATTGCTTTACAGCAGTTTATTGTGTATGTATGCATACACCAAACTAGGTGTTATTAACTCGTCAGTTGAGACAAGCCAAGCGTGTATTGTTAAAGTTGTTTAAATTTTTTACCAAATTTAATGATAGTCATGCAATTTTTGACAAGACTATGCATAATTGAATAGCAGTAGCTCGCGTGATTGTCATTAAATTGTCTTATCTGGTATAAGGAAAGTCAATTTGTCCAATTAGCACTGTTTCTAATGGCTAATATGTGCAGTGAATGATGGTTCGGTTTCATGAAGATAGATGTTGAACTTATCCCTGTAATAGTGGGATACCATAACATATGAAAAATTACATAGCATAAACACCACTTCTCTAAATAAGGTACAGAGTGCAGAGTTAATTAAAAAGAAAAACACTATTGATCCAGAATTTGTTTACTTACACTCTTATTGGTCATTAAGATTTAGATGTTCCCGACAATGACCTTACTTATTATATATGTAAAATGAATTCTAGTGTGAAAAACATAAAAGGTTTTCAAGGTTCATGTTCTTTTTCTTTTTCTGCCTTTTGGCCTTTGCCTTATGTATGTAGCCGTTGGAGCTACCTTTGTTTAGTCTGGCTGTGACTTGTATCCGTTGTCTAGACCTTTTTGTGCACATATGCTAAAGTGTCATGATGCACAGATACGGGTACGAGTAGTATCTAGTACAGTACGAGATAATTAAGAGTAACCAAATGTATCTGATACAATATGTATTTGGTACGGGTACGACAACCATTTTAAAGTATCTGTGCTTGTTAGCAGCATAGTGAAATTGCGGCATATGAATATATTGTTGAGGGAGGTAAAAAGTGATTGGACTGATATGTGATTGTACTTTGCATTTTATATACTTTATTTTGCAGAACTAAATGAGAAGACAAAGGCAATGCTAAAAGTAATTGAAGAAGATGCAGATTCCTTTGCAAAACGTGCAGAGATGTACTACAAGAAGCGGCCGGAGCTAGTGAGAATGGTCGAAGATTTCTACCGGACGCACCGCTCGCTAGCCGAGCGGTATGATCAAGTCAGGGCCGACACAACTGGAATTGGCCTCCTTGCAGCAGGAGGATCCCCTTTTGCTTCGGCCAAGCATCGATTCGACAAGTTGACGAGTCTTTCTGATCGTGGTTATGACACCTATTCTGAGAGTTATTGTGATGTGGAGGATGAGTCTGAGGAATCTGAAGTTGATGATCCTGATCAGGAGGAAGTTTCTTTTGTTGCTGCGAATGGTGAAGTGATGAGGCTGAGGGATGAAGCCATGTGTGATGAGGCAATGATGTTGAGGGAAGAAATAGAGAGGCTCAGGGAAGAGAATGAGGCACAGAAGGAGCAGCTCAAGATGAAGGATGAGGAGAAAATTGAGGCTATAAGGCACCTGAGTTTGGCAATAGATGTGCTTAAGCAAGAGAATGTGACTATGAGAAACTTCATTTCAAGCGAGTCCACAAAGAAATTGAGGAAGAGCCCATTTGAGTTCAGCAAAATTTTGGGAGCATTTTCGGTGAAATTGTTTTAATGGGCCGCCAAAGAATGAGGCAGGTGTTGAGCTCTCTAAATGTGGCTCACCAAGTTATAACAAGTAATCCTAATTATACGTGGAGCAGTGTTATGAAGATGTCAGTATGTATTGATAGGGACTTAGCCCTGAGAAGAGTAGCCTATATGTCTTTATATTCTTTATACAATGTGTTTTTGGTCTTGGACTGTCAAGGTGAGTTCGCAAGTTAGCTTTGGGAGGAAAAAGAAAAATTTTGAGCAACTTAGTTATGATTTTAATATGTAAAAATTGTGATTAAGTCTCTTAATTTTTTTTTCTTTTCAAAATTCAACTTGTGTAACTATTTGTACTCGATTTGTCTCAATTTTTTCATTAGTTATCCATATTATAGTCATCCCTAATAATTTTTTCAAGATTCAAATCCTTTTCCTTTTTTTATAATGTCTCATTTGTTTGAGTTATTTCAACTACTAAAAGTGTTGATAACTTTAAATCACATTCATAAAAATGTAAAGTACATTAGAATGACGGTGAGAAAATGTAAGTATTGTTTACCTCAAAGGAATTTTGGTCCTAGAGGAAGGGAATTTTTGTCTTTAGTTCAATCCACTATGGAGGTTTTTAATAATTATGATATAAGTGTGAGTCTTATAATATATGTAAGTAAGTGTTTTAGTGTTTGATATCAATCTTTGTGTGAAAATGGAATTTTTGAACCTTTATTGTTGTATCTCCGAAATTGTTAGAACAATTGGCTCATTTGGAACGGTTTTTAAAAAAAGCATTTTTTTAAAAAAATACAAATGTTAAAATACAACTTTAAAAAAATTGTTTTTTTAAAAATAATGTAAAATACCAACTTTTTTTTTTTAAGTTTGGAAGGTTATACTTCTAAAAAAAATTTGAAGAATGTGTGGCTTTTAGTAAAAGCAAGTTGTAATTGCAAACTAAACCTCTTAAAAAACTAACCTTCAAAAAATAATTAAGATAAATACCTTTTTTAAGTTAATCCAAATGAGTCCAATATCTCTTACTCTGTCATTCTCAAATAATTGTTTACTTTCCATTTTGTATGAGTATTAAAAAAAAGATTAAAAGTCTTAAAATCACAAAATTTAATAGTACTTTACTAAATGGCTTCTATTAATCTTTTTCATCTATTACTTTATTTCTCTTCTACTACTTTCATTAAACAAGAACATAGTAAACAAAATAATTAATATTATTTAAATTTAAAAAATAAAAAATTATTTAAACAAAATAAGGTGGAGATCAAGTATTTGATTACGTGGTTTGGTAAGATTTTCAACAAGAGCACGAATTTCTCTTGGGAAGAAGACATAACAGTCGATGGTGGTACAAGGTGGTTGGTTGCCACATGAACATCGTGTTATAATTGGACTTCAAAAGTCATCAAAACACAATCCATCCATTCCTCTCTAGACCAAAAGGTGGAAGAATGTGTGATAATATATAGTAGGCGCTGGAACTTCAGGCATAGCCGCCGGTGCAAGCTTAACGCAGCAGTCAATACCCTTCACCCTCCTCGAGAGAGAAGACTGCATCTCTTCCCTGTGGCAGAAATACACGTACGACCGGCGAGGTGGAGGAGTTTGTAGGGAGGTTCTTGGTGGTCCCGGAGGTGGAAGGGGTTGGAGGGTTTCAGAGGGAAGGTGATGCATTCGACAGGGTACTAGAATGGGAAGGAGTTCGAGGGTGAACATGTTCTTGTTGTTGGCTCTGGCTATTCTGGCTTTGAGATTGCTTTGGATTTGTCCAATTTTGGTGCTAAACCTTCCATGATTGTTCGAAGCCCGGTAATTTTGTTATTAGGAGTATTTTTTGTTTTTTTTTTTTTTTTAGATCTGTTTGGACTATTCTGAGTCTTATTCTTTACTAGTGATGTATTATTTATCAAGAAATTGTGATATTAATAAGAGTTCTGCTATACGTACACTAAAAATCATACACCATACATACACCTCGTACTTATATACGTAAAGTTTGTGTTTTAATTCATGTAATGTTTGTGCACTTAATTAAGTATTGTTGAGAGTATCATTTACAAGTTTGTAATGTTTGTGCACTCGTGAGAATAAAGTTTGTACATTATTGATGGTGTATGTATGAGTGTATGAAATTGGGTGTACATGTAGCATTTTTGTATTAATAATAAGTGTTGAGAATTATGATGAGTACTTTGATTTAATTTCTAAAAACAAAAAAAACACTAGTTGAAAAGACAAATTTGACTACTTCCAAAAATAAATTACTTTTCTTACTTTAGGACAAAATAAAAACTAAAAATGATAGATTTTATATATAAATATGTGTGCGGGCTAGAAGACTTTTCTACTTTTATACCCTTGTTATAAAATTACCAAAATACCCCAGGCAACACGAGAATCGCCAACACGGACGAATTCAAGGACAAAATGCTCTTTGTCGTGCATGCAAGGGGGCAAATCTCGAACCCAACTCCCTTCTCAATTCTTTTTATCAATATAACAACTACTAAAGGTATATAAACACTTAAAAGGTTTGTGATCTAACCAATGTGGGACTAAAACTTTTGAAATACATAACATTTTTCAACAAATGACATAACACTTAAAAGGTTTTTGGATGCCATAAGAGCTAGAATTGCAAACAAATGAAAAGCATCTTACTCTACACATGGGCCAAGAGTCCACACAACAATCTTTTTTCTTCCTAAATATCTGCTCACAAATAAGATGAAATGAATTTCAATATGCTCATTTCCCAATTCTTCAATACGTGGAGCATTAATTTCTCTCTAAAAATTACATTGAAAGACAAAGACTTCAGCTGCTTGGCATTACCTGCATGCTAATTGCCTCGTGAGTTCTTAGGTTCTTACTTTCTCATCCGTTTTGTATTCTTCCACAGGGCATATGTTCATTATGCTCATAATATCATAAATTAAAGCTGAATTTTTTCACAGTAGCAAATGCCGTTGTATGGTACCAAACAAATCATTGATTTATTTTTTTTTGGTGAAACCATGCGCTATACCAAAACCCTTTTGAGAGATGTTCTTTTACAAAAAATAATGATTCTTTTTAAAAAAAAAAAAAAAAAAATCTGCCCAAACTATAAGTAGCTTTTTTTTCAACAGAATTGAAAGTCCCTCATCCATTTGCCTCAAACTCACATATCTCCTTGGGTCAATTTGCTTCTAGACTTTGTATAATGTATCCTCAGCTGTTACTTTCAAATTCAAATTAAGACTTAAGAACTCGGAGCTTTTTACTATAATGTCTCGGTTTATAAAACATATTATCAAAATATCATTGTTTCAAAACATATTATCAATTTTTTTTCCAAATAATTAGAAAAAAATAGGTTTTCATTATTTTTGAAAACCCAATTTATTTTTATGAAAAATTGAGAAAAAATTGCATTGGAACCACTTGACCATCTCTCCTACATAATGATTATGGCCCAAAAATTGGATGAAGAGTGAGTCATTCATATTTCATTTTTTATAGGCACCTATAAAATATTTGAACTTTAATAATTAATTGAATAATAATATAAAGAATAAAAAATTATCAACAAATTGGGCCGTACGCTAAAAAAATGAATTAATGAATCTGTTTTTACGTTATTTCATATTGTATTGTACAATATTTCATCAAAACTGGTTTTCAAAATAATGAAAACCTATTTTTCCTAATTGTTTGGAAAAAACTGAAAGCAAAATAATTGAAAAATAAAAAAGAAACACAATTTTTTTGGGATTTTAACTTTTTTCATTCAAAATTTTACCTTAAAAAAGAAAAAGAAACAAGTGTAAAAATATTCTATTTAGTGTTAAGATTAATTATTTCATTTTGTGAAATAAATTTTGGCTTATATATGGAATAATGTATATGTATATATACGTATATATATTATTGTGTGCAAATATATAACATGATTCAATGTTGGTATAGTGGTTAAGGCATTAGGTGGAGCTCTATTGTCCTATATTCAACTCATGGTTTTGACATTTTTGTTTAACTAATTGAATAATATCTCTTGAGACTTTAAACAACACTTTCCATGCTTTGTAATTTTAAAAAAATAAAAAAAGGGTCACATCATACAAAATAAGTGTAATTTGATAATATATTTTAAAATAATAATATTTTAGTAATATATTTTATAAATAAAAGCATTATAATAAAAAAACTCTAACAACTCGCATAGGTATCTTATTAAGGTCAAGATGCTAGCTGCTTGTCTCACTTATTTCAATTGATAATAGAAAGACCTCCTCGATTAATTTTGAACCGATTGTGGAAACATTTGTCTCCTTTCAATCAATCAAGGACTATTCTTATGGAGTATTATTTTTCCTTTCCAAGATAAATGGCACACCAGGGTCAATAATCGAACCAATTAGAAACTTGGTTTTTTCGTTTAATCCTATCTACCCAGTGGCCACAAGAAGGGGTAAAAAATAATAGGGCAAGAAAGGAAATGGCCAAGGGAAGTGCACGAGTTTGCCTTCGAAAGAAAGGGAAGGGAACCACCCGAAAATGACATGGGCCCGTGGTGGATGTCACAATAGTAACTCATACTTTTTATTTTCTTAAAGTTATTTTAAATAATTATTAAATAATATTTTATTTATTATGAAATAATATTTTATTAAGATGAGTCTTATTAAAATTAAATTCAATAATAAATAATGTATAAATTACCATTTTGATAATTTGATTAATAAAAAATTTATTACAATCATATAAAACATGAAATAATAACAAATAATAATTAATTTAATTATAAAAATTATTAAAAATTAATAAATTGAATAATGCATAATATTTATTCCATAAAATAAGTGAGAAATTACCGTATATATTCCAAATTATTAAATATTTTCATAAAATTATAGCTTGTTTCATTTCACCGCAATATCTTGTTTGATGTTTCTTTCAACTAGATTTTCATATATAATCTAGACATTTTTCTCAAATGAGTGACATGTAATCGTAACCGTAGCGTTTTGAAGAAGACACGAGGATGAGGATGGGGACGGGGATAATGATGGTGGTTGGTTGCTACGTGGCCATCAATTGAGCAATAATTACACTTCTAAAGTCATCAAAACCCAATCCATTCATTCATTCATCTCTACTCCCAAAAAACATTACCATAAAAAATAAATAAAAAATAAAAAAATTATGGAAGCACCCGTTATAATAGTAGGCGCTGGAACTTCAGGCATAGCCGCCGCCGCAAGCTTAACGCAGCAGTCAATACCCTTCACCCTCCTCGAGAGAAAAGACTGCATCGCTTCCCTGTGGCAGAAATACACGTACGACCGCCTCCACCTCCACCTTGCGAAACACGTGTGCGAGCTTCCTTATCTTCCCTTCCCAAAGTCTTATCCATTCTATGTCCCGAGGAAGCAGTTCATAGAGTACTTGGAGAATTATGCGAAGCACTTCAGCATCAATCCCCTGTTTCACAGAGCAGTGGAGCTGGCGGAGTTCGACGAGGGGATTGGAAGGTGGAGGGTGCAGGCCAGAAACCGGAGGTCCGGCGAGGTGGAGGAGTTTGTAGGGAGGTTCTTGGTGGTGGCCAGCGGGGAGACGGCAGAGCCGCGTGTTCCGGAGGTGGATGGGTTGGGGGGTTTCAGAGGGAAGGTGATGCATTCGACAGGGTACAAGAATGGGAAGGAGTTCGAGGGTGAACATGTTCTTGTTGTTGGCTCTGGCAATTCTGGCTTTGAGATTGCTTTGGACTTGTCCAATTTTGGTGCTAAACCTTCCATGATTGTTCGAAGCCCGGTAATTTGTTTTTTTTTTTTTAAATGATATTTATACTTATTTTTATAAAATACTGTGTTAATACAGTAGAAACTAAGTGGTGTTGTTGTTGAAATCTCTCATATGTATGTATGTATGTATATGTATATTCTGAAGTATTCACCTCAGTCCACTTTCTGGATCCTGGAGCTTCAAGGTCTCTGAAGTCTCTAGGAAGGTCTCTGGACTCGCGTTGCGGTGGGTACCTGCAAACACTCCAACGCTCAAGTAAGTAAGGGTTTAAGGGAGTTTAGTGAGTGATAATTGGATGATCTTTCATACCTGGGGTATGAGTTATTATATAGTTGGGGTGGTTGAGGTCTTTCCGCGTGTCGCGGTGGTGGGAGAATATCTCGTGTCCGCGTGTCACGGTGGTGGGAAAATATCTCGGAGCCGTTGAGACCGAGAAGGTGGGATAAGAGGATCTCAGAACCGTTCGAGGGCTTGAGAGTGGCCAGGCGAATCGGGCCGGTCCGCAGACTTTGGGTCTAAATCTTGGAGGTGGCATAGGATGGGTCTTTATGGCCCAGTCCGTAACAAAATATATATATATATATATATATATATATAGTTATTTGTCGAGTGTATGTACTATTAACAAAAAGTTGTGGTACGTTAAACTAGAACTTATGAGTTTTGCTAACACCCTAGAACCATACATCATACATACACTCGTATTAAAATACGTTGGCTCTCTCAAATAACCGCTCTATCCACTCTCTCTCCCACTCTCAGCCACACACGCGTGAACTCACGCATATCTCAAAACCTTCCCGCTTCTACTTTCTTTCGTTTTCTCTCTTCTCTCTCATCACTCTCATTCTTCGTTCTTTCTTCACTCTCTTCACTATCATCTCCTGTCGCTCTCTTTACTCTCGTACCCATATAAAAGATTATACATTCAAATCACATATATCAGATTCTGCAAAATACTTAACTATAGGTTAAGTTTTATGCAAATTTGTAAAGTTTTGTGCATGTTTGTGAAGTGTTGTGCATGTGAACTAACATTTATAAAGTTTATCCATTAAATATGTATAAATTTTGTGAACCTATTTATGTTTGAGCAAAATCACAGTGTTGTACACAAGTGCGTAATGTTTGTGCATGAGGTCATATAATGTTTGTGTACTAAAATCTGATATCATATTCTGCTAAAATACTTAACTATACACTAAGTAATATGCATATATGTAAAGTTTATGTATTAGAATGTATAAAAGTGTGTGTGCACATGTATGTGAACTAATTTTTATAAAGTTTGTCTACTAAAAATGTATAAAGATTGTGAACTTAGTTATGTTTGAGTAAAATCACAGTGTTGTACACAAATGCGTAATATTTGTGCATAAGGTCATATAATGTTTGTGTACATCGTCATATAATGTTTGTGCACTAAAATCTGATATCATATTCTGTAAAAATACTTAACTATGCATTAAGTAATATGCATATATGTAAAGTTTATGCATTAAAATGTATACAAGTGTGTGTGCACATGTATGTGAACTAATTTTTATAAAGTTTGTCCATTAAAAATGTATAAAGATTGTGGATTTATTTATGTTTGAGTAAAATCACAGTGTTGTACACAAGTGCGTAATGTTTGTGCACAAGGTCGTATAATGTTTGTGCACACTGTCGTATAATGTTTGTGCACTAAAATCTAATATCATATTCTGCAATATTACTTTGTACACTCCAATCAGATATCATATTTTGTAACATACACTCTTACCACCATTGTTAAAGATAGATCTCATCTATTTTAAAAGAAAACTAACATTTTATCATCTTAATTCCATTTTAAGTAACTTTCACATGATAAGATGATGAAGATGAGGAAGATGAGAAGGATGAGGAGGATGAGACAACAACGAGGATGACGATGATAAACATTACAAAGCAAGGATGAAGATGATGAGTGAAAACGATGACGATAACGAGTTCGGGATTAGGGCTCGTTGTGTATAATTTTAGAAACTATACGCTATACGTATGATAATCATTAATTGCGTATAAATGAATGATGTATGTGTGAGTGTATGCTTCTGTGGTGTACACGAAGCATTGAGAACTTATTGCACATATATGACCTACTATTAAGATTTCAAAAAACTTGAAGAAAAAAAAATTGTGCATTAATTCAAACACAACATTTCTATACATGTTCCTCTGTAGAATCAACGAAGAAAAAAAGACCACCATTGTTCCAATAAAACAGGAAAATAAAAAAAATTGTTATTCATAAATCAAAAGTCAAATCACCTCAATTTTAGTAATTATACCCTAAATCATAGTCTCAATTAATAATAAATTATACAATCAATTTATCTTAATTATCTCATATTGAAATTAGCTATAAAACGGGAAAGTAAATGTCGCGATTCCTTGATAAATGAGTACAAAGAAAAAAATCAGAAAATTAAATATCAAAATATACAAAAATAAAAAATTAAATGATAATGAAAAATCAAGAATCAACTAAATAAAGAATGAATTCATTTTAGGAAGAATGAAGAAAAATAAGAATAAAATCAAAATGTCAAAAAATAAAATATGAACAAACATAAAAGATCAAATACCTTTTACCTTTCAACTTAGCTTGACATTTGATAGTAGTGCTAAAGTAATGTGAAAAAATGGAAATAACAATTTAATAATTCTAGGAGAATCTTACTCAGTTCTAAGATTAGAATAATGTAATGTTTGCCTTCTGTGTATGTTGTTGTTATATGGTGTGAAACTAAATATATGTGGTAGGTTCATGTTCTTTCAAGGGACATGATGCATTATTCGTCGGTCCTTTTCAAGTATTTGTCGCCAAGCACAATCGAGAAACTTCTGGTTATATCCAGCAGGATTGTCTATGGGGATCTGTCCAAGTACGGGATACCTTGCCCTACTGAGGGCCCTTTAGCCATGAAGATGAAGTACGGCAAGTTCCCTATTATTGACCTGGGAACTGTCAAGAAAATCAAATCCGGTGAGATCGAGGTATGGTCAATTTTTTATTTTTTATTTTTTTTAGCAAAGTGATATAATCTAAAATTTGTTATGAATTTTAAAGTTCTTATTTTGGTTTTCATGGTTTTTAGTTTTTTAAAAATTTGTGTATGTGCGAATAAAAATTGTGTATATTTATTTAAAAATTTATACATATGAGTATAAAAATTTGTGCATTTAATATTATTGTGTAAACTATAATTAGGGCTATTAAACGGGTCAGCCCAACCAGTTTATATAGGTCCGACCCAGCTAACCCATGGGCATAAATGGGTCAGGCCTAAACAAACTTTTGCTATTCGCGAACCAAATTTTATATGTTTAGTTTGCCCATTTAACGGGATAAACGGGCCAGACTCATTTTGACAGCCCAAACTAAAATCAATCAATTTTTAATGTATTAAAATCATGTAAAAACTCAAAATATTTTGCTTTTATTATCTTAACAAGTATTCTTAGGATAGAGGATAAGTTTTCCCTTAAATTAAATATTAGGTGGACTTTCATAAAGGTTACTTCATGTTTTGCTTAAATTTGGGAAGTAATGGAGTGAGTGGCATCCTATTATGTTAATTATGTAGGTGTTACCAACGGAAATAGAGAAGATAAGAGGTAACGAAGTGCTGTTTCGGGATGGCAAATCACTCCCATTTGATTCAATCATTTTTTGCACTGGCTTCAAGAGATCTACTCAAAAGTGGCTTAAGGTATATATTTTTTGTACGAGACAATTGTTCAATTTAAGCCTAATTACCTGCATAAAAATTAGGGTCTATAAAAATTAACTCTAAACCATAAAAATTACGAGTAAACGATGATATTAGTTCTCAAGTCATGAAAATACATTATGTGGTCTATAAAGTTGTAAAAAATCAATTAAATCAATTTTTCAACGACGGTTAAGTTAGTTCCTCTCAAGACTAATTTCATTATTTTTTTGTAACCTTAAGGACCATATAGTGTATTTCAATACCTTGAAAACTAATATGACTGTTGTTGTTAACTCTTAAAACTATAGTGAATGTTAACTCTAAAATTTACTATCAACAACTACAAGACTATGTTTGGAACCTGCGGCAAAGATAGAATAAGGGTAGTTATCCTAATCATTTAAGACTCTTAGAACTATGGTGAATGTTAACTCTAAAATTTTAGTCCCTCTAAGCTCTAATTTTGTATTCTCTTAGACAAATTTTTCTTATCCCCTATGTTTCTACTTTAGCGAGATATAAAAATTACAAGAATTTTTTGTCCTCGTGTCTATGTTCCAATGTTGTGTCCTTGGTACCCAATGTAGCCCAAGAAAGAAATTTATGTCGCACATCTGTGATGTAAGAAAGCTTTGCATGTTTCATAACAAATAGTAAAATTTTGATTGCAAGTGCAGGGTGGTGAAGATCTTCTGAATGAGGATGGTTTTGCTAAGGGTAGTTATCCTGATCATTGGAAGGGTAAGAACGGCTTGTACTGTGTTGGACTGTCGAGGAGAGGGTTCTTTGGAGCTAACAAGGATGCCGAAAAGGTAGCAAATGATGTTGCCTCCTCAATTAAGTGAATTCCTTAACAAGAAATAAAAGGAATCAATGTCATGTAGTTTAAACTTGAAAGTAAATTTAGTGTGAAACTGTGACAGGATATTACAGTGAATATCAGAGATGAAGCAAGAAGAATTGGAAAATTTGATTGTATTGAAAGTTATTGCATAATTGTGCAGCAAGTAAGTTTATATACAGGGCTAGGAAGCTGTTAGCACAGCTGGTGACAGTTATGCAGTTATAACAACCTGCAACTGATCATAACTAACATACACCATAAATAGCCTAACTAATCATAACTAATGACAAGGCTAATTAAAAAACTTTAATTAACTCTTATACAGGATGTTATTGACGTATTTATGATTTAATTTTTTTTCGTGCGTTGGATATAATAACTAGTAATTAATATACGATGGGTAATATTAATAAAAATGGAGACATGTGAATTATTATTTTTATACGTGTTAAATTATGAATGGAGTGTCATGATAGAGGGTGCCTACTTAAAAAATTCTCTAGTAACACACACAAATACATGGCAAAAATGAAAGGGGCAAAAAAATGCAGCACTTAATTCATATATTTATTGAGGTATTATTTCATAATTTAAAGACTTTCAAAAGCAAGTCGTAGTCTCAGATTGAAGGTGGATGGCACACCGCACCGGGGTTTGTAATTAAACCAGTTATAACAGAATGTAACGATTCAATACTTAAGAGAATTAAGACCCCACAAGTCCACTAACAATTAAGAAGGTAATTCAGAAGCAGAATTGAAACAAGGGAAACAGAGAAATAGCACTATTCCAACGGTCACTTGCTGTATCTTCAGTGCGAGAGAAACAGAGCACTACTCCTTGGCCGCAGCACAGAGCCGAGCTCGATCACCACGGTGAGACGGCCTCCCTAGCGAGCGCACCCGATAGAGACAAAGGACCGCTCACCTTGGTTGCGCCGCCGTGGTCTGGGAATTCCGGGATGCTCACCTGCAAGGATGAGCGACAGGGAATTCGATGAGAAAGAGATGAGTACTGAGAGCAATTTCAGAGGGGAAGAGGATTCTTACAATACTCATGCCCTTCCCAATGGTGAAAGATTCCAATTTAGAGCTGAGCTTCTTCTCTCTCCTGCTCCTTCGCGTTTCCACCTTTTGCAGCAAAACCGTTGCTGCGCTTTGTTGCACGTTCTGTTGGGGATGGTAAGTGGTTTCCTTCTCTTTTACCCCACTGCCCTTGCTTTGTTCCATAATTCCATCCTTGCCCTCACTGTTCGTTGCACAGAATATACATGAAATTGACGAAAATGGATGTCGAGTCTATCAGATTCAAGGATTATGGATTTAGTGATGACGATGGTGGTGGCTGTAATTGCACTTCTAGTCATCAAACACCATCTATCCCTTCATTCGATTCTTGGGCTTTGTTCCACTAGATTTTTGTGTGAGAGGTTTTAACCAGGTTTGATCTATAAACTTCGGGTCTTAGCATTTCATTACTCTATCGTAAAAAAAATAAAATCAATAGAATGCTTGAAGCAGCAGTGATAATCGTTGGGGCTGGAACTACAGGCATAGCCTCGGCCGCATGCTTAGAGAAGCAATCAATTCGGCTCATCATCATGTAGAGAGAGGATTGTATTGCTTCCCTGAATCAATTCTGTTCACCTCGCATTTCTTTTTGGTCATATATGTGCACCTCTTATTAAAAGTGGCACAATTAGGCATGAATGTCTTAATTGATCTCTAAACGTTTCACACGTACAGAAAAAGGAAAGAAAAAAAAAAAAAGTCTTATCCTCACTATGTCCCAAGGAAAATTTTCATACTCGGAGACTTATATCAAGCACTGCAGCATCAATCCTTTGTTTCCCAGAGCAGTGGAGCTGGCGGAGTAAATAATGTGAGCCTAAATGCTGATGTGGTAGAAATATAATGGTAAAAGACAAGAAAAGATATTTGCTCCTAAAGCATAATTTTTTCTGTTTAAGAAAGTAAGAATTGAAGCTTTTTATTGAGAAGAGAGTTTTTTAAAATTTTAATTTAACAAAAGTATCAAAAACTTTTAAAAATAAACTTATATGGTTAGCAACACCCTTTCGTTAATTATGTAAGAATGAGATGAGAATAATTTTTTTTTGTTTGCTTTAGGGCTAATTGATGCTTATTTTTCATTTGCTTTCGGAATTCCTAATTAACTTTGGTGGGTTATGTTAAGTCCCATGTTACAATAATTAAAAGCTGATATAGCTTTTACAAGAGCTCAAGCAGCCTTTCTCATGCGCTGCTTAGGTTGAATTAGTTTGAGTTGAGTGAGTCCTCCTAATTAGTTTTAAAAATGGTTATCCTATGTTTGAGACCCAGTTACTGGTAATTTTTTAGTCTTGCAAACTTCACCTTCTAGAACACTATCTTCACATGGGCTAGCTTTTAAGGGTTGACGAAGGTGTTCTAAGAATGGAATTTAATGTGGTGTTGTTATATGTATACCTTGGCCAAGTGAGGGCCCTTTCACAATGAAGATGAAGTATGGAAAGTCCCCAGTAATTGAGTTGGGTACTGTCAGAAAAATCAAATCTGGTGAGATTCATGTATCTATATTATATATATGACCACTTTTTTTATATATGTTTGTTTAGGAAAATTAGAGAACCAGTTCCTTGGTCAATTAATGAAACTCATATATGTGCTAAGACATATAAATGTTACTTTATGTTTTGTGGGTGTTGTCAGCGGAAATAGAGAGGATAAGAGGTAATCAAGTGTTGTTTTGGGATGGCAAGTCTCACCCGTTTGATTCAATTATTTTCTGCACTAGTTTCAAGAGATCTATCAAAAGTGGCTTAAGGTGTGTGTGATAATTTCATTTTAGTTATTGTAGATGAGAGCAATGATTACAGGGAAATGCTACTTTAACAATAAATTTGCACAACATACATGAATAACGCATATAAATACAACATGTGAATATTATGTGCCTGCATGGCTGAATTTTGGAAGGGTCCAACCATCCCTGTGCCTGGAGTTTCGTGTGGCTCAAAATGCTACATGCCAAAGCTTATATATAAGTCTTCATCTAATTTCTCTCATCCTTTTACAACACGATTCTTCATCTTAGGGGGCATGTCTTCTGACACTCACAACCTTGTGTGCTCAAGGGGGGACCTCTATTTGTGGCGCTAATCACGTGTTTGAGACACTTTTCATCACCTTGTAGTGTAAGCAGGTCCAAATCACTATGCTGGTATGGTATTGAAGTATTTACGACATAATTTCTCTCCTATACGGATATAATAATATGTGGGGTGTAGTATTAATAGAGATGAAAATATGTGAGTCATTATTTTTACATATGTTAAATTATGAATAGAATGACTAAAAATTGGCATGATCATGCCTACCTAAAAATTTCTCTAGTAATACATATAAATACATGTCAAAATTTGAAAGGGACAAAGAAAAATGCCACACTTAATTCATATATTTATTGAGGTATCATAATAATTTAAAGACTTTCAAAAGCAACTTGTAGTCTCCTATGAACCTTAATTTGAGAATTTTTCAATGGCTAAAATTCGGTAGCTAGGTGGCCACAAACTTGTAAGGTCCGTTTAAAAAAACCACCGTATTTATTGTGATTAGTGGGGCTTGATGGGCACCGTCAAGCAAATTTTTTTATTTAATAAATAATAATCCAATAAATAATTTAATATTTGAAAAAAAAAAGATATTAGTGGGTTTGGAGCATAGTTAAAAAATTCGGCTCGGCCCAGCCTAGTCGACCTGAAACTCGGTAACTTGGTCGTGGGACTGAGCTGGTTATCAGAGTGGATCGATTACGTTCCAAACTCGAATTGACCTGACAGTTTTTGTGAAACTCGGTGACCCGGTTGGGTCAAGTGTGTGTTTTTTAAAAAAAAAAATTTAATTTTTTAATTTTTTTGAATTTTTTTATAAAAAAGGAAAATCACGTCGTTTAATAAATAATTTTTTTTTTAAATTATTGTTTGTCAGATTGAGCTGATTTTTTTTCAATTTTCTGTTACAAAATATGTATTTAAGTTTCTCATTTTTATACCCTTTTTCTTGTTACATACACCTATTTTGTCGTCTTCTTGTAATAAATATTGAATACTCATTTAGAATTGTTGTTATGTATTTTTTATTTAAAACTTGGTTTACTTATGTTTGGAATTAAACTTCTCCTTTGTGATTTAAGATCTTGAACTTGTATTGTTTATGTATGTTATGACATTTGAAATTTGAACTTTACTTATATATTTTAAATGATTTTATGCTATGATGGATGTTTAAATAAATACATTTTATTTATTTGGATATTTTTTAATTTTTTAGGTTATATATTTATTATTATTTTATTTATATCCGGGTTAGCAATTGACCTAATGACCCCTTTAATTGAACTAGTGACTAGGGGTGGGAACAAATCAAACACATTACCTTTGGGAACAAGTAGGGCACATTACCTTTACTAGGACTCGATCTAAAGACAATCACCATATCAAGACAATGTCATAACCACTAAACTAATATCATTTTTTGTAATATTTTATGCAATCATATTTATTAATATAATTTAGGTAATGTTTTAGGCTTAGATCAAGGAAGGTATTTGGATATTAATGGTCTTGTATGTTTCAGGGCTTAGCTCTTGAAAGATGGTTGATTATTATTATTGAATGTTGTGTTATTGATTGTGTAACAGACCATAGTAACAAGGTCATAATAACAGGCTCTAGTAACATGCCAAACAAAAGATTTTTGATAATGAAAAAATATATACAGGCAAAGGCTCTAGGCTAGGCCAAGCTAAAAAAATAACCTTTGTTAGTTAATAGGTCAGGCTCAAGCCAAAAACTAATGAGATAGACCCGGCTTGTTAAGGGTCTGGCCTGACTTGTTCTCATCTCTACCAGTGACCCAGTAGAGTGGATGGGTTAAGTCTCATGGGTTTTATAACTATGGTTTGGAGTGGTTATTAAGATGTTAGTAAGTGAATTATTGAATTTTTATCTGTATTATAAGGATATTTTAGAAATTATAAAAATTAGACACCAGAGATAGTCGAAATAGTGTCTTTATTTTATTTTATATTATATATGTTATGTGTATGTATGTATGTGAATATGCTTGTCTAAAGAAAAACAAAAAAAAAAAACGCTTGTTTAAAGAAAAACACAAAAATCAAGGGGCCACCTTCTCAACAATTAGGCCAATGGGAAACACAACCGTACACAAATAAAATGGCCCAACCACTGACCCTTACAAAAGAAAATGGCCCAACCACTAGTCTTATTGCACAAACCCATAGAGAAAACCAAAATAACAATAGAAGAAAAAAAAAAAAAAAGTGGTGTATCATATTGGGGAAACTAAGTCTACCGAATAATGAGATGGTGAACATAACTTAATTTTTCATTTTAAAAATTGAAAGAATCTTCATCATTCACTTCTCTGCTCTATTCTGGATCATAGAAATTCCTCCTTCTCCATATATAACTTTTCTGTATGGTTGTTTGTGTGTGCAAAGCGGCAGCTTGAAGGGAATAGTGGGCAAGAATGAGTGTGGGATGTGGCTGATGGAGAGAAATACAATTAACATTCAAATGCATTGATTAAAGATGTATCTAAAAGTCAAAACTAACTTAGGTTTAATTTAATAATTTTTCATTAGAAAAATAAATTTTTTATTAATGACATTTTATTAAAATTATTTTAAACCTATTAAAATTTTTTTTGTGTTTTTTTCTTAAAATTTTGATTTTTTAACTCATTATTAGTAGCACAATTCAATTGTAAAATATATATAATAGTTGCAACAAAATAACATAATAATAATGGTAGCTTAGTGGTAATGGTGTTTGTTTATTTAGCTTTATGCTCTAAGTTCAACTTTTTTAGTTTTCAGCTATAAAATAAATATAATAGTTATGGCACAACAATGTTGATAGCTTAATGGCAAAGTTATAAGCTTTTCAATGAAAATTTCTAGGTTCAACTCTCACCTAAGGACTAATGAGTCTTATTTTATAAGAACTCGAAATTTAGAGAGACTAAATTGGGGAGTTTATTCTTTAATTTAATTTGTATAAAGTGAATTGTAACCCTGACTCTCGACATCAAAAACTCCTTGACACAATGGCGAAGTGAGATTTCACTTAAACTTAAACTCAATAATGACAAGGTTGTTTTATTTAATCATTACGAACTAAAGTTAAAATTGTATTAAGACTAAATATATAAAAGTGGTTGGTCATCAGATGTGATCTACAATCTAAGATTGACAAATTTTATCTACAATATTAATTGTTTGAGTATTAAAAAATGTTGATTTTGAACACAAAAAAAAAAAAAATCATTTTGGGGTAGGTTTTATTTAAACCTTGGCTTGAAACTATGCGAGCTAAGACTACAAGTGATAGATATAAACAAATTAAAACGTCTCTTATAATTCAAATCCATTATTTAATTTGTATTGATTAGTTGCCTTAAACAGACAAACCAACCACCAATTAAAAAGAATGTACTAATGAGTTGTAAATATAGATCAACAATTTCGTCAAATGTATAAATATATAGTTTTTCTTTTTCTTCCTAGCTAGCTAGTGTCTCAATGACTATAAAGTTGTGTTATTCTTTTTTTTTTTAGGTTGCCTGCCCAGTATCCAAGGCTTAGCCTTGACTAATCCGGGTCGACCCGGGTCGCGCACCTGGCTATGGCGGGTGAGTCTCCCGATAACTGCGTACACAAAGTCTCGAACTCGGGACCTCGCTTAAGCGATACCAAGCCGCTTACCACTTGGACCAACTCCCGTTGGTTAAGTTGTGTTATTCTGACCTAAGAGTGTTAAATATCAAAACACCGTCTCACATACATCATGAAACTCACAACCATATAATGTTATGTGAGTGTGGATCATAACTTTGATGTTCAAATAGAATATTTGATGACTATATTACTTAGTAGACAAATTCAACAAAATGGTTTTCGAACGTACCACTTTCCATAATGAGTTACATTATTGACGTAAAAGACACATGATAGGTTCAATATTACAGCGATAACATGAACGTACATGACTGTTAAGAATGTTTTACATTAATGCAAGCAACTAATTAACTATTCAGTATTTTTCACTTTTATTTTTTATTTCTTTCGGTTTTTTTTTTAAATTATTGATCAACTTGTATAATTACAACTAGGGGGTTCTGATTAATTTGTTTTTTTTGGAATTTTAACTAGAAATGGACCTTCTTATGTCAAAATTAATCATAAAAAGAGAGTTAATGACACAATTATTTTAAATAAGTAGAACCTTATTAAAATTGATAGAATTCAATTTAAATTTGTGTGTCTTTAATTATCTCTTATCATATAATAAAACATAATCAATTTTAACCCGAGATGATTTAATCCCTTTCAATTGATATCACAAGAAAGCTGCTTAAATGTTTTGAAGAGCAAGCTTTTGAGTTAGTCATCATTTGTAGTTATGGAAAGGGAGACAGCTTTACATAGACTCAGTTAAGTAATTTTTATAGAATAGATAGGTGGACAAGATAGCTTTACATAGACTCAGTTATGGACTTCATATTCTAGCATGCGTGACAGTCCTAGATCAGGGACTAATTAAATTAACAGCTAGATATAGAAAGAAAGAAAGAAACCTTTATATGCAAGCAGCATCAAGATTGCTTCACTTTTTAGCTTTTGAACACTGCTTCTAAAGGAGCTAGCATGGAAGATCAGGTTCCTTTCAATTAGCTTGCTCAATAGGAGACACTTGCTTTTGATTTTATAGTAACTTTTTTTAAGTCTTAAAAGGGTGCGTGGTGTTTTAGCGAGAACGAGAGTCATACGTTATAGTTGCGAAAATAAAGAGTAGTACGAAATTAGATAGAATTTGAAGATGAACAAGTTTTTTTATTAATGAAATCAGTGGTTTAATTTGTGTTAAAAAGAATTGGAGGTAGTTGGTGACCAAAAAATTAACTGGATATCGATTGTAAAGAACCGAATTATTAATTATATAATTGATAATATATATATATATATATATGTGTGTGTGTGTGTGTGTGTATTATAAAGTGTTACTACACATTGATCCTAAACACGAGATTCGTTTACATGTAAGTGGGCCAAGATATTTGCAAACTCATCTCCACAAGAAGATCTCAGATTTTTGTATTTGGTCTAACGTCCATCCCTAAAATATTTGCCAAAAGTCAATTCTTTTTATCAATAAGTCATTGAGAAAAAAAAGTAATCGAACCTACGCATCATTATGAGACATCATGAACATTAACTCACCCAATAACTAATTAAGAGCTTAATTAATCTCATGACGATCTTGATCACAGTAACAAAAACATTTCAATTGAAAAAAATAAATCATTCATACAAAATATATAAACATGAATCACAATCATATTATAATATGTTCTAACTATATATCACTTCCTATCATTCGTACGCTAACTTTAAAATAAAAGTTAGGGGTTAGCTATCGGGTCAACTGAAGTGCTCGTAGCATAAAGTTAATCGATTTTTTTATCTGCTAAGCGTACAAATTGGGTTTGCTTCGAATTGCTAACTTTCTAATTTTCAAGTACTGTTCAGTCATGGTCGCAGGCAGAGTGAGAATGCACAATAAGTAATTTCTATAGTCTAAAGTCTGAAAAATATGCATAGATAGCCTCAAAGTCATCATCATGTGCTGCTATGTATCCCAAAAATTTAAATGGAAAACTTACGGTTGCCAAAGGCAAACATGCTTAGACTAGAGACTATGTAAGACCTTTGTAGGAGAAATTAATAGCGATATTTAATCCATGCAAATCTTCATAGGGAATTCTAAAGTGTCTCACTCACAAGACCTTTACGCCAAGTCTAGTGTAAAAAAGCTTTTGCCCTTGTCGAAAGAAAGATAACCATGCTTAAGGATAAGATAGATACGTTCACAAGCACATAGCCAAAGAAATAAAATTATTATTATTATTTCAATAAAAATGATATAAACAGCATGTATTATTTTTCTTCTTTTCCTGTAAGTTTAAGCTAAATCTCATGAAAACTTGGCAGGTTCATGAAGTGTTGGCTGCCTTGTAAGTTAGGAGTAGACAGATCATATTGGTCCCACTAGAAATATATTTTTTGTATAAATTTAATATTACATGCATGGCATTAAACAAATTATGCGAATCTCACTTGACAGTATTTTTTTTTTTTAAGTCATGATAAGATATAAGTGGAAATCAATCCGTCAATTAAAAGTTATTTCCAATAAAACAGTTTCCGTAACCTTAAGCATTATTCAATTTAAGGTATCAAACATGAGTACATTAAGTTAATAAATATTTCTGTGCCATTAATTTTTTGAGTAATGCTACTTGGTTAAAATTATTGTCAAAATTATAAATAAAAAAATCAAACGAGGTGATTGAATAAGTTAATAGAATAAAAGTCACTCATTGTCATTGATTTAATGGTTAAAAATAAATTTAGATCCTCTAAAGTGAGATCCTTCATTACTTTAGAGAGTAAAGTAAGAGATCTCACAATTAAATCAATAAAATAAAAATGAATATCACCTTAATGGTGAGATTCTCCACTTTACCCTTTAAAATGAGGATGATCTCATTTTAGAGGATCCTTGCTCATTAAAAATTATATCACATCATTTTGACAAAGAAAAATTTAGAAAACATAATATTTTTCTTAATTTTTATTTTTATTGAACAACTATTGCATTCTCCAATATATTATATAAGCGTTATATCTATATTTATGGAAACGTGTGAGAAGAGTAATTTTTAACTAATATATTGAAAGGATTTAATTGAATTCATTGATTGGTAAGAGTTTTATATTATCATTTAAGTATAGACTGATAAATCAATAGATATAATTGATTATTACACTCATTATTTAAAAGGTCATTCAAATAAAATAAATTAGTTAAATTGAATAACTGTATAAGATTATTTACATTTTCATTGCATACACTGCATTGACAATGTGTTTGCACTGTTTCAATTTACCATTTAGCACTTTAGCTTTTTTACTGGGCTAACTTGATAATTGAGGTGTTAAAGGACGAATATGACAAACTAGTCCTTTCTCTATTATTCTAAGCACTTGCAAATTTATGCTCCACATGTGGAACTGGAACTCACGGAAACCCATAGTATTATTAACGCATACCTATCATTTTCTTTTTCTTCTTCCTTTTTTTTTTGGTCGAATCATTTTCTTCCAAATAGTTGTCAAAGAAAGTGATTGGAAAAAAAAAATTATATATATATATATATATATATATATATATATATATAAGAATACCTATTTGTATATATAATTGCTCAAAATATTTGAGGGAGTAATAGCTAGCTAGCAAGTAGCTACTGATCTCCTTTCTATCGATTCGTTCTTGGCCTCACAAATTTTTACTTCAGGTTATACGTACCCCCATTGTTTGTTTTCTTTGTCCAAAAGCAAGCAAACAACACTGTACGACGTCCCATAAGAAAGAACACAAAAATGGAGGAAGAGAGATCAGTGATAGTGGTAGGAGCAGGCCCTTCAGGGCTCTCCGCAGCGGCATGCCTAAGAAAGCATGCCATATCATATACTATCCTTGAGAGAGAAGACTGTTGGGCTTCCCTCTGGAAGAAATATTCTTACGACCGCCTCCACCTTCACCTTAAGAAGCACTTGTGCGAGCTCCCACACAAGCCCTTCCCATCAAATTTTCCTCCTTACCTTTCGAAGGAGCAGTTTTTGAAGTACCTTGACGACTACGTGTCCCAATTTGGGATCGTGCCGCTGTACAGGAGGACAGTAGAGGCTGCAGAGTACGACCACCAAGGGGAAGGGAGGTGGAGGGTGGGGGCCAGGAACGGGGAGACCGGAGAGATGGAGGTCTACCGTGGGAGGTTTCTGGTGGTGGCCACGGGAGAGACGAGTGACCCTTATGTGCCGGAGCTGGATGGCTTGGGTGGCTTCACTGGGAAGGTCATTCATTCGACTGGGTTTAAGAGTGGGAAACGGTTCAGTGATGAGCATGTTCTTGTTGTTGGCTCTGGGAACTCTGGCATGGAGATTGCGTTGGACCTTGTTAACCATGCTGCCAAAACTTCCATTGTGGTTCGAAGCCCGGTAATTACTTCATTCCTATACATATATTACACAATATTGTTCATATTATATATGTTTACTTTGTTTTTTTCTATCCCTTCTTGTTACTGTTAATTTTGGGTGTATATATATATATATTACGAATGTTTTTTTTCTAGCTAATCATCATGTATTATCGAATGCAACATTTTCTTGTGTATAAGAGGCCGGGGTATAACATTTTCTTTATTGGCTATGCATTATTGAATATTATGATTGATTTTGAATTTTGAATCACACGGTGCGTGCATGCAATGGACTCTGCAGGTTCATTTTCTATCAAGGGAGATGGCGAATTTGGGGTTGTTTCTGTTGAAGTATCTGCCATTAAGCACGGTGGACTCACTTTTGGTGATGCTTAGCAAGATGGTTTATGGGGACGTGACCAATTACGGGGTTCCTAGGCCCAACGAGGGTCCCTTTTACATGAAGACCAAGTACGGCAAGTATCCCATCATTGATGTTGGAACTTACAATAAAATCAAGTCTCGAGAGCTTAAGGTACCTTCGTTTTAGAGATTGCCTTAATTTGTTGGTTCACTCCAATCAATTATACTTTCAAGTTAGAAACTTCCTTATCCGCCCTCTTTGATTACTACTACGGGCTTAGCAACCAAGATAAATTATTCTAGTATTGTCTACGTAGGCAAAAATATATTTAACATAATCATTTTAGGATAAGATAATAATTTTAATCAGAATTTGCAGTTTTAATTTGAATATCTATTCAAATCTTTATTTAAGAGTCTGAAATTGACATGGGATCATGAAACATTATATTAACTAACATGTCAATCTTAAAGTGAAAGCTAAAATATTATTTTATATGTGATAAAAACATATTTATCCTAACATTCTAATATTATATAATAATTTCTATTCAACCTTTGATTCTTTTCTTTCTTGGTAAAGCTACAATTCAACTAGAGTTTGGAATTGACGTTCTGTTAAGTGAATTAATTAATTAATTAATATTCATGCTTTAGTATGTGTCATTTTCTGGCCAGAATATAAATTCACTTGGCTAAACATTTAAGAAATAAGAGATATAGCTTTCACATATTGTTGACCTGTATATTTCGTAAGTACTACTGCAAAGTATAAGAACCTGTAATTGTGGCGTGCACCTAATGTTCTAATTGTGACGTGACGAAGCCGCATTTTTTCTCTTTTTGTTATCGGTGTTTAACGCAGGTGGTGCCAGCGGAAATAGAAAGCGTGAGAGGCAAGGATGTTCTGTTCAAAAATGGTCAATTGCACCCATTTGACTCCATTATTTTCTGCACCGGTTTTAAGAGATCAACTCACAAGTGGCTTAAGGTGCACAACTAATTCAACGATTAACCTTTAAATTTGTTCACAGTGTTGATAGCGTTAATCAAATTTGCATTCAATCTTTAAAAAATAGTAAATTCTCGTTATTAAAATTGACACGTTGTCATTCAAATTTATTTTTATATCCTTTATGAATTTGATGTATGAATATGAACTTGAAAACTTGAGGACGAATTTGTTATTTTTTAACATTTAGGGATAAATTAGACTGATATTGCCAGCGTCATAGACAATTTTAGAGGTTTACTCCTAATTAATTCAAGAAAAATGCTAACAAGTGTCATAAGTTTTTATTGAAAAAATAAGATTTGTATCTTTTTAATATCATTTAAAGCATTAAACACTTTGAAACTTACTATTTTTTTTTCCTAATAAAAATGTGGTTAGGAGATTGGTTAATATTTCAATTAGATTATTTTCTGTTTACTTTTTATCCAATCATTAACAATAAAGGTATAAGCTACTACACGAATATGATAGGGTTGAATAAAGACGTGCATGACATCTAAGAATGATGTTGTTTATGCTAGGGGGATGATTACCTTCTGAACGATGATGGTCTTCCGAAGCCAAGTTACCCCACACATTGGAAGGGTAAAAATGGTTTATACTGCGTTGGATTATCAAGGAGGGGTTTCTATGGAGCTGCCGTAGATGCTGAAAACATAGCAAATGATATAAGCTCCATCTTGCAACAACAACATTCTTAAATCTTAATTAAGAAGAAAAAACAAAAAGGGTTTCGTGTGGGAGGTTTTTAAATATATAATAGTTATTACTGACACGTTATGAATTGGCTATTGATATATTGTTGATACTTTATATTTATTAGCTGAGAGTTGAGGTGTTAGTGTGAGACTAGAGTATTAATATCTCAAACTATAAGATGGGATGCATTAAAAAAAAAAAGAAAAAAGAAAAAAAAGAAGACTATGACATGGGCACAGAGTTGTGTGGTTGATTTTTTATTCATTAATTGCCTGAAATAAGTTATACATTTATCAATAAATCATATGATGTTATATACTTAAGAAATTGTTAATGCATGCTACTAAAAGTCTGTTAGTAGCTAATTAGCCGTAATTGAAGTGACACCACGCTTAATTTTTATGTTAAGGGATTGTTAGTGTTTGATCTTCGCATACTCACCATTTTCTTCTAACTATCCGTTAATTTTTGTTAGGAGTTCCGATGAATAAATAAATAAATAAAAAATAATCAAAATTATTTAATGCATGTTTAAAAAATTGGTGGACTATACTCCCTAATTAATTCTGACAATCTTAAATGTACAAATTTTTCATTTTTGAACCTTCGAAATTAATTTTGGTCTTGCCATATTGAAAAATAAACACACTACTAATTTATGTGTCTGATACTTCATGGTGAAGGGAGACGGCAAAACAAGGTTTCAAATAGGAAAAAAAGGTTCCCTCGGCCAAGATCAACAATAAAAACTAATTTTGAATACATATTTGTAATTTTCTTTTATGGTGGTTTCTTAGTTATCTCATGAGATAAATATTTTATGATATCTAATTTAACTATTTTTAATAATTTTTATAAATAAATTCATTAAACTTTGGTATTATTTCATGATATAATATAACATATTGATGAATTATATAATCTAATATGATAAATTAATACTTTTTAATACAATATTTGTAAAGAGGTATATCGTAAGCTTAAATGGTCCGTAAATCTCCAAACCCTTTATAAGTTGGCTCTTTCATTATAATTATATAAAATATGACATAATAACATAAATCAATAAATTTAGTTGTAAAAATTATTAAAAATAGTTAAATTAGATATTATAGAATATTTATCTTATAGGATAGCTAAGAAATCAACTTTTTTTAAAGTACCTTTTTAATATAAAATGATGTCTATAATTTTTGTTTTTATAATAACAAGACGAGTTTCTTAAGAAAAATCTATCTGATATTTGTTTTCATAAAATAAAAACAGTATATTATAAAAATAAGGTTTCGGGGAAAAATTATGTTATATTTTTGTTTCAAACCTTATACACACCTTAGATTTTTTATTTTACAGCCACGCAATTTCAAAATTACGTTGATGCATCAATTTTTTATTTATTTATAATTTGAAGAAAAGAAAATATCAACGAGTGCAGTAATTAGTCAAGATGGACGAATTATTTTTATTTTTTATTTTTTGTTTGACAATGAATTAATTTTCCTTTATCAACCTCAGATTCATGACCCTCAGAACAAAATGAATAATCTTTTAGTAATAGGCGACTCATTACATTTTTGTTCTACATCTGACTTTGGATACAAAAGAATGGGGCATCAGCCCAAAAGCAACGAGTCAGAAATGGTTCCATGGCCCATAGAGATATGACAATTGACAATCTCATAACCAAATTATAAATTCTTTTATACACCTATACTATTAATTATTTTTTTCTATCACTTTTTAAGAATGATTAATGATATATACTTTATATGGTGCATAATTCTTTTTACACAACTAAATATAAAAGAATTTCTCTTACCTAACAGCAAACTAGACATTAGATGACTCTATCCCAGATTCGAAGGGTCCATCAAAACCACAAATATGCAGATAATCAATCCATGATTATATAAGTTTTTAGTGTATTCAATTTTAAATTTGAAGATCTTACGTCTTCAATAATACTATTTACCAAATTTAGATAAATGTTTTATGAATTTATCTTTGCCTTAAACATCATGTAGGCAAACTCTTATGATGTGTCAAAAGTGTTCCGGACCTCTTGGATCGTGATTGGATTGTTAGAGTGCAACACGTCTTTAGAGAGACTAATAGGCTGCATTTGTTTAGAAACATAGGACAAAAATATTCAGACACGAGGACAGAAATCGTGTTTGTCTACTGAGACAAGCACTAAAATTTGTGTCTCATGACAAAAATTCTCTATATTTTCTGTACTCTCATTTTTCTAGAATACAAGGACAGAAATTCATCAATATTTTTCCTTCCCATTTTACCCTTGTCATATTTTGTTTACCACCATGGCCGGTGGTGACACCACACCACCACCGTACCACCCAACCTCAAAGCCCTCCAAACACACCGACGTAGCCTCCATCTTTAACTGCAAGAAAACCAACCTAGCATCTTCTACATCATCTCCTACTTCCTCGACTCCTACCACCAATCCCTCACATCCAAATCCCCCACCTCCACCAACACCCTCACTACATGTAACCAAATCCCAACCCACACCAACCATCAAACACCTTGACTTCATCGTACACCACAACGCCACTTTCCCCATAACAACCTCCCCCTCTCAAATTTAAACCACTACCCACCTTGCAGTTACAAGTTCAGCAAGTACTCACCTTGTGAGGACCATACGCGCTCCTTGCACAAGCTCACAATGGAGAAGGCTGTGCAGAAATGGATCCACTATGATGGCAACAAGTTGAGGTTCCCCAGTGGTAGCACTGTGTTCCCCGACGGTGCCGATAAGTACATTGAGAACTGTGGGCTTGAGAGGGCAATGGAGGTGGTTGGGGTTCTGGTGAAGTGCAAGGAAGGGGGGGAGTAAATGGAGAGTTGATGATTGAAGTAGAATTAGAAAATGGAAGTGGAAATGTTCAGTTTTGAAGATAAAGGGTATTTGAGGTCATTTGTATTGTATTTTCTATCTTGTCTCCATTAAATCAAACAAGATACACATACAAAAAGAGTATCTTGTACATTATCACCAAACATAATACAAGACTGACATGTCCCAAGATTTTTTCTATCTCTGTCCTCCTGTCCCTGTATTTCTGTCTTGTCTCGGCCACCAAATGCATTCATAGAGTTGCAGATGGTTTAGCTCACTTAAGTCATGAGTAGGTTTCTCTTGATGTTTATTGGTATGAGGAAGCCCCTCTTTCTATGCATTATCTTTTGTGGAATGAATTGAGACATATCAATTGGTCTAAAGAAAACTAGTCTTTATTTTGTGATATCTTTTGGGCGTTTGCCCCATTACCTGTATAAAAAAAGTGATTAATATTAAATTGGATAAAAAAAAACCTTTATTTAAATGGTGGATATATAAAAACTGAGTTTTAATCTTTTATATTCAAATAATAAGCCTATCAATTTTAAGGCTACTACAACTAACAAATTAAGTTGTACCATACAAATTACAAAGGGTTGACATAAAAATTGATAGACTGTGAATACACTTAATTCAAGTATATTACAATAGATATATTATCGCTTTGCCAAAACTCTAAGGATAAAAAAAAATGGGATTCGACCCTGTTTGGTATGTTGTATAATACTTGATAATATTAGTCAATACTATAAAATTAATTTTTATCATATGTTCAGCGCAATGTAGTATAGTATAGTATAGTGTTATACAATATTATTTATTTTTATTCTATAATCATAATATTAGGTTATCAGGCCTCCTAAGGTCTAATTAAACCTAATACGATTATTTGTGTTGGTCAATCTCAACACCTTCTACTTTGTCTTCTCTACTCATGTTCATTGCTAACACCGTATCAACCTCCAGCCACCCACCTCTGCCGTCGCCCACCACCCACCATTGTCATCGCCTGCCACCATCGACCTTCTATCAAGTAAGGGATTCATTGTTGCAATTGTAGCGATTTCATTTGCATTCTCTCCTTTGCATCATACCCCATGGATAAATCCCCCAATTTAAATATTTTATTCAGTTTCTAACATAAAACTTAATTATAGAGTGCATTGCTTATACAATACTATCATGTTCTATGAGAATTTTACTAAAATACCCCTAATACACAAACAAATTACCAAAATACCCCTGTTTCCAAACATTTAACAAAACTATCCTTGTTTTGGCTGACGTGGCATTCGCAATCTACGTGGCGAGCCAAGTCAGATTCGCCAACACGCTTGGCGAATAGTGCTGAGATTCGCCAACAGGGTTGCCAAGTCCAATAGGAATTCACCAACCGTGTTGGCGAATTTAGACTAACCTTAATCCTAATCAAACCCTAGCCCTAAACCCTAATCAACCAATTTGGTGAATCATCTAGGTTGGCGAATTTGAACCTGACCCCTAACCCTAATCAAACCCTAGCCTTAAACAATAACCCTAAACCCTAATCAACTATACCCATAATAAACCCTAATCCTAATCAACCCTAACCCTTATAAACCCTAACCATAGCCCTAAATCATATCCCTAATCAACCTTACCCCTAAACCTTAATCAACACTAACCATAATAAACCCTAACCATAGCCCTAAACCCTAATCCTAATTAACCCTAACACTAAACCCTAATAAACCCTAACCCTGATAAACCTTAGCCCTAATAAACCCTAACCATAGCCCTAAACCCTAACCATAATTAACACTAAACCCTAAATCCTAATCAACACTAAGCCTAAACCCTCATCAACCTTGACCCTAATCAACCCTAACCATAGCTAGGGGTGAACATGGGTCGTACCCAACCCGCCGACCAGCCAAATCTGACCCAATCTGACCCGAGCGGGTCAGTTTTGGCGGGTCGGCAGGTCAGACCCAACGAACCCGCCATGTTTTGTGGGTCGAGTCACAGGTCAGTGTTTCTAAATCCGACCCGACCCGACCCAACCTGCCTAAAGTAATTATATTAAAAATATAAACCTATAACCCTTGCCTTCAGCCTTCCTGCCCCTTCACTTCACTATTTCAAAAACAAAACCTAAC
>QANU01113051.1:261081-275090 GCA_003254905.1 Nissolia schottii
CACATAAGTCCATGATACACCTTATTTTGTTGTTAAGGCGCATCATGCACTACATTTATCCCAGTTAATTTAAATCTTCTCCAGAAAGAATACCCAATTTTCACCTTGCTTGGTTGCTCATAAACATTGTGTAAAGAAAGAAAATGCCCATGGGTCCCACCTCTGCGGTTCTCAATTGTGCCGAGAAAAGTGCACAGTATTGAAAGGAATTATTACAATGACTATTATATCCCATAGTGAGAAATTTATGAAAATATTATTTTTATCTAAAATAATTGTTTCACATTCAACTTTTATAATTAGATTATGAAAAAACAAAACTAATTCAGTTTAATATTAATAAATTATTAGTTTAATTAATTTTATTTAGTTTGTCATAAATTTTGAATTTTGTGTTTTATTCCTCATAATTTTTTTGGCTAAAAATCGTCCTTCATAATTATTTTTTGTAGTTTTAGTCATTCCCGCCATGTTAAGCTGTTTAATTGTTGACGTGATAGTTAACTTAACCACGTAGAGAAGGTGAGAGAGGGGGAGTGAAGCAGGTGAGAGTATGTGGATGAGGTGGCTTCATTAGCAGTGGCGGGGGCGGGGGCTGCGACTCACAGAGTTTTAGCGGAGAAGAAGATGACAACAAGCGTATAGGAGTGCGGGAATAAGTAGAAGAAGTAATGATTGAGTTAAGTGTGTTAGGTGTGTGGCACGTGAGCTGCCATATGACCAAATTAACTGTGATATCAGCAATTAACGTCAATATAATGGAAGAGATTAAAACCTCACAATTTTTTTTTTGATTTTTAGCAAAAAATAATTATGAGAGATTAAAACACAAAATTAAAAAATTATGAGAAAATAAAAACATATTTAACCCAAATTACATATTTACACTTTATTATACAATAAGGATGTATATATCATTTTACCTACTTCTTATTTTCTCTTCATCCAAGCATTTATTTTTTCTCTTACTTTTATCTTCATTTTCTTTCTTTTTATTTTCTTTATTCTCATTTGATCTTCATCAACCAAGCAAAGCATTAAAGAAAATGATTCATGTAAATAATTAGGAAAATGGGATTAGAGCTATAAATTTTGAGAATTAAACATAACTAGAATAAATTGAGAATTTGATTTAATTAAAATGTTTAATAAAAAAAACTCTAGGGTTATATTGTAAGTATACAAATTAATAACGTTGATAATGTAAATATAGTAATTAGATGATGATCGTATGCTGACATAGGCCAATCAACCAATAAAAATATGTTATGTCATGATATGTTTTAGTACTTATAACAAAAATTTGGTAGCAAGAACTGTTAGCTTAAGAATTTAATTAAATTAAGTTAACAGTGTAAAAAAGTTTTATATTATCATTTAATCATATATTAATACTGTAACAAACCCAGAAATTGTTACCGGCATGGGCTAATTCCCTTACGAAAGCCTCCTAGTGTGCTAATCATGAAAAACACGCAGCTTTTATAAATAAAGAGGAAACATATTAAAATAAAACTAAACATCATAATGTAATATAAATAAAATACCTTTACAATATACGAAATATATATAATTCAAAATATGCTACACTCTGTTTGTAGTCCGTTGAAGCACTCTAAAGACTGACATAAACATAAACTATCCTAAAGACTGAAATAAATGAAGAATACTCCATGACAACATGAAGCTCACCAAGGGTCCAAATTGCTGAGATCTACTGAACGAGTGGCGCGTCTTTGTCAGTGTCTGAAAAAGGTTGATGAGGGGTTAGTCATCACTCAGTGAATGACAAACCCCACGACGACATGAGGCAATTCGTAACCATAACATGCAAATGCAATACATTAATATAACAGTCATGAAAATATTCATATAACAATAATAATAAAATATTTAAGAACATAATCAAGTGGGGAGTTCTCTAGTTAAAAATTCCGAGCATTACGGTTTAGCTGCTCCTAAAATGTCCGGGCTTTACTTTCTTGCTCCTAATCTACACGATACATGACACCGAGCATCACGGGCTGCCATGTGTGGGCTTTACGGTACTTGCCTCTAAATCTACATGAATCCTATTCTACTTTACGATCGTACAAGGTATACCAAGGTCAATGTAGGCTATTCTATTCTAGATACACTCCCAGTTTTAAATACATAACATAATATGATAACATAATCCCTATACTAATAGCACAACATGACTTAATATCTTTAAGTGTTTTATCTTGGAAAAATAAAGGTAGACTAAGATCTCATGCTTAGGGAGGTTCCAAGTCAGAAAGTCCTTAGTCAGAACTTTTCCTTAACATAAGTCTTCTCCCACCAGAATCTTTCATTAACCATGATCTTTTATTAAGGGTTTAACTAAACAATATGAATATCTATATCGCTTAATACTAATCATACANACAGAAAAAAAAAATTATACTAGGACAAAATATAGAAAAACCATTCTAGGAATGAGCCAATTGGTAGCAAGCAAAACCGTGTGAATAATTTCAAATAAACTTTCTTGTACAACCACATAAGTCCATGATACACCTTATTTTGTTGTTAAGGTGCATCATGCACTACATTTATCCCAGTTAATTTAAATCTTCTCCAGAAAGAATACCCAATTTTCACCTTGCTTGGTTGCTCATAAACATTGTGTAAAGAAAGAAAATGCCCATGGGTCCCACCTCTGCGGTTCTCAATTGTGCCGAGAAAAGTGCACAGTATTGAAAGGAATTATTACAATGACTATTATATCCCATAGTGAGAAATTTATGAAAATATTATTTTTATCTAAAATAATTGTTTCACATTCAACTTTTATAATTAGATTATGAAAAAACAAAACTAATTCAGTTTAATATTAATAAATTATTAGTTTAATTAATTTTATTTAGTTTGTCATAAATTTTGAATTTTGTGTTTTATTCCTCATAATTTTTTTGGCTAAAAATCGTCCTTCATAATTATTTTTTGTAGTTTTAGTCATTCCCGCCATGTTAAGCTGTTTAATTGTTGACGTGATAGTTAACTTAACCACGTAGAGAAGGTGAGAGAGGGGGAGTGAAGCAGGTGAGAGTATGTGGATGAGGTGGCTTCATTAGCAGTGGCGGGGGCGGGGGCTGCGACTCACAGAGTTTTAGCGGAGAAGAAGATGACAACAAGCGTATAGGAGTGCGGGAATAAGTAGAAGAAGTAATGATTGAGTTAAGTGTGTTAGGTGTGTGGCACGTGAGCTGCCANAGTTTGTGCATCTTTGTGTATTATGTTTGTGCATTGTATTTGACAAAGTTTGTGCACCCTGTCATATAAATGTTGCGTATGAGTTTGCCATTTAAATCGGTTGCTGCAATGTTGTGCACTTTTATTTGTATAGTTAATGAAATCCTTCTTATTAAAATCTAAAGTTTGTACATACCATCAGACAAAGTTTATGCACTTTTATTTGTGATGTTTGTGCATCATTTTGGATAAAAAGCTCTTGCTGTAAAATGTTTATATTTATTCTATTCACGTGTGTGTATGTAATGTTTGTGCATCTTTCATGTAATGTTTGTGCACTTTTGCTTGTATAGTTAGTCACTCTTTTTTATTAAGAGCTTTTGAATTAAACTGCTTTTTAGATAACGATTGTGCATCTGTTTATATAATGTTTGTGCATCTCAAGAGTAAAGTCTGTGCATCCTATCCTATAATGTTTGTGCACTCTTATTGTTGAATTAAATGGTTATTGCAAAGTTTTTGCATTTGGTCATTTAATGTTTGTGCATCATTCTAATCTGTGATGATTGTTCATTGCTATAGACATTGCTCCTCCATGATCAGACAAAGGGAAGGCTATTGCTAAAGACACCAGCAAAAAGGCTTCACACAAGCCAGCACATGTACAGTCTTTAGCACTAATAGACATCGCCTGCAATGATACCGAGAGCAGAAAGGTAATACATAACTAAACCTTATCCATCTATTCCCTTTAAGTGTGTGTAGTTGTCTTGACACCAGACATTGTTTTAATTTATGCAGTGCAAATTTGAGACGCACTGCTCAACCAAGAAATTGGCAAAGGGTTGCTTAACATTGACTTGTGAACAACGATAAGATGTTGTGTCAATCGGTTTTGACCAATTGCTAGAAATAAAGGGTGATCAAGTAGACCACCCTTTAATGTTAGCATTGGCTAACTCATATGACCTTAATAATCATTTTCTTAACACTCCATCCGGGATGGTGGATGTTAAGACAGAGTTGATTGGCGCTGTATTGGGGTTGCCATATTCAGGTAAATTATGTGCACAAACATTGTGATTTTTTTTCTTATCTGAATATTTTATTTTTTAAAAAAATATATCGATGATGATCGTGTTTCTAATATGTTGGTGCAGGGGACAAATTCACCATGGTCAAGCCAAAACATGTTGCGGTGCTTGTCCCCTACAAGAAGAAGACCCTCATCCAACTTATCTCAATGGTGAGGGAGAACCATATTGGGCTGACTTTTCGGAGAGCATTTTCATGACTGCATTAAAATGCTTTTTGTGTCCGAACACTTGTCCGGTATCAAGTCCGACGTACTTGGCGACAATCGTGGATGTCAATAACCCACAACATTACAACTAGAGTCGGTACATCCACGAGTACATTGTCGATGGGATCCGGTAGTACAAGACAAACAAACTCAATTCTATCAATGGTTGCTTGTATGTCTTGAAGGTATTATGTGTGTCCCTGCTTTCAATAACTTGTGATCTATTATTATTGATAAATTAGCATGTGTATTTATTCTGATAATGTTTGTGCACGGATATGTATAATGTTTGTATATTATAGATAATAAAGTTTGTGCACTCTTTATATTATGATCAATACTGATATAACTTAGCTACAATATGTGTAAAGTTTGTGCATTATATCGTATAAAGTTTGTGTATAAGTGACTGTAAAGTTTGTGCACTTAAATTTTATTCTGTAATGTATATCACTAACATACTCTCCTACTTAAACAAGGTCTTGTACTTTCACAAGGACAAGTTCGGCCCATTCGACTAACTCAGGGATCCACTCCTACCGTGGATCAGATGTTGGATGTATGATTGAATGAAGGAGATGCTAACGCATGAGAGGTCGAGCTTAACGGTGAGCACATTGAGGTCGAGCTTAACGGTGAGCACATTTATATCTGATTGTTTTTGTTTGCTTCATCTGACTAAATTACTAACGATGCAGTTATTTACTGAGATGTTAGGGGATGGTGAAAATTGTTCACCGCAGGCCAAAAAAGGTAAGGGTCCATCTGAAAAACACGTTGAAACTGGATGACAAAGAATGAGCGGGGGAGAAGCTGTGTGCAGAATGTCTACAAGCGAAGGAGGGTCAACAAGGAGACCATCGTGGCACCTGCACACGATCCCCCCGCTCAAAATGACGTGGATGATGCCACAATAAACGAAGACGAATGTGATCACCACGACGAGATCCTCGTAATGCTCTCTACGCAAGGTTGCTCACGTTTCTAGTGGTTGTGGTGATGGGATTGATAAAAAGTTGTGGTGGTTATGGCGGATTCTCGAGCAGACTACAGGGTTTGAAAAAGTTCGTTTGTGATATCGTGGAAAAAAAATCATGTTTGAGTGTGTTCGTTTGTGATATCATTGAGAAAATCGTGTGGGAGTGCGTGATATTCTAAATGAGGAAAGTCTATTGTAATCTGTATAATTGTAATTAATTACGTATAATTTGGTGGTGCATTTATGGGAGTATGGGTTTAGGGTGTACACAAAGCATTTATGTAAATTTAATGCAGCAAAATATGTGGTCTTATATGATTCTAAAATAGTTCCTTAAATATCTATTTTATAAATAAATAATCATGAGAAAATAACTAATTAAATAAAGAATAACTAACTTCATAAATACATAAATAAAATAATAAATTTCACCTCCTAGAATTTTATAAAACATGCATAAATAAAATAATGTTAAAATAAATAAATAACTTTAAAAAATAAATACATGATCTAAAATAGACGTGAAAAAAGTCACTCACCCGAAAATGATTGATCGCTAAGGAGCACTAAGCTGCGAGCTTCTGACACCCTACGTGGAAGCACAATTTTCCTACGAACAAAAGACGAGAGGGAGAAAAAAAATAAAAATATAATTGGAATGAAAAGTCTCACAAAAGTGTGACCTCTCAAGCTCTGAAGTGAATTAGCAAGTTTAAACACTCATAAGAAGCCTCTATATATATATATATATATATATAGGGGGAGGAAGAGACCCCCTTCTATAGTTACAAACGATGTTGGACTAATTTTTTGAAGTGCTCCAACGCTCCCCACTGCAACGCATCACTGTAGTGCGCCCAACGTGCTACAGCGCTTTCCTGCCATGCATCCCGCTCAAGATGCACACGTCTCGCGCGAGATGTGCCTTTTTTTTGGGACATGACAGGTATATCAACAAATATAGTTAATTATCACAATCATTACTTAAATGATCATCTATATAAAATAAATTAATTAAAAAATTGTGTAAAATTTTTTATATTGTTAATGAATCAAAATTAAACCCTTTAAAATCAATTTTTGCGAAAGTTATTCCAAACACTGCTTGATGTTGCTCAAACTTCATTTTTCAGTGTCCAAAATGAAGTTCAGTGGAAGTAATTTCAAGCTCGAGTTTCAACTTTTAAAAGCTCCATAAACAGTGAGTTGTGCCGAACTTCGGTAAATAAAACTTTGATCCTATCCATAGATATTTTCGGGAAATATTATAGTTCATGTAGTAATATAATGTTAATTAGTGTAATTAATTATTATAAGATCATTTTCTATCCCCAACCCAAGTCTTTACCTTTTTTTATCTGTATCACTGGGTTGCAATTATTGTCCCCCTCATAAGTTGCTTTTTCACCTAAGACTTACATTTGCGTAAATTCATCTGCATTTTCTGAATGCAGTCCTCTTGTCTGTCTCCAAAACATTTACTTTGGCTACATAAATTCACCAATCCTATTTGGTCGTTTCCAGTTTGGATATTGTACTAGAAGCATTGAATTAGTTATATCAATATTATATTTGTTTTATCTTTAGTTTATAAGAGAGTATATCTTTAAATTTTTTACTAAAATTTTAATATCAGTTCATTATGACTTACTAAAATTGTTATATTAATTTATGACATTACAAAAAATTAATCAAGTTAGTCTTTTGATATTAGTTAAATTAGTCTCTCACATGGACTAATTTGACTAATTTTTTGTAATATCAGAAATTAATATATATGACTAATTTAACAAACTTGATTAATGCTGACAATTGTCAAGACGAATTTGAAGAATTACTCATTCATAAGTTCACATTTATTTCCTTTACCTCTAACTAACTTTAGGTATTGAGCGTGTTTATGACCAAATTGACCTGATTATCATATTTGATCCAAAGCCTTTTTCATGAGATTTAGGTTATGAAATTTTTTCCTGTCTATATTTTGTGTCGGGTTCGAGTTGATGGGGTCTGACCTAAAACTAAATATTTATCTAAAGATTATATTTTAAAAAAATAATAATTATTGATAAATTATAAAATTTTATACTTTAACCAATACATTTTATGTAACATAATATCATTTTTTTTAATGAATATGATTTATTTTAAAACATGTATATATACAATATCTCTTTAATTTTATTTTTCACTTATAAAATTGTCATTGTACTGCATATGATATGCAAATATTCAAAAGTAGTTTTATAGCAAAATTTACCCTATCACCAATCAGATCATTATCACGTCAAATTAGAGTTTAAGAAATTGACGCAATCAAAAAATGAAACTGAGTTTAGATTTGGTGAAACCATGTTCAACTAACCATGTACACCCCTAAGAACTAGGCCCTCATGGCTCGATCATAATGTTATGGACTAGACCATAAAGGTCCAATGGTTCAGGTCCAATAATCCGTGGAGTAAAATAACTCGACCAAATTGTCCAGTGCAGTGATTTGATCTGACACCATTCCCTTTAAACCAGATTAACCGCCCATCAATATGTAACGCGGACCGAGATATCCTCTCCTCATCAGGGTCCACGGAACTATCCATAACGATCAATACAAGTATTTAACTCCGAGAAGAACTCAGGTAAAGGGACTGGATTTTTCATTTTACACAATCTTCTCATTCTCCCACTGAATTGATCGTCGGAGTCTCTGCAGATATACACCCAGGCACTCGAACACCGAAATCCCCCAAAAAATTCCAGGATCTGAATTGTCCAAAGGTAATAGTTTGGTGCACACAACACACCCGACACCGACCCCAGTATAATCACCACATGATAAAATGGTCACAACTTTACGTTGCACATAAATATGGTTTAGCTAAGTTTGGCCATACTCATCTACTGTTATGGGAGCAACAATTTTCTTCCTCTGCTAACCTCACCTCACGCGCGCCTCGTTTTTTTACCTAATTATAATCTGTTTTTTTTTTCCCGTCTTCTTCCGGGCATCTCTTATATTATTCATCCTTAACTCAATTAAAATTAAAATGAAACTGATCATTATTAAAAAATCAATATAGTTGATAAATAATTAATAAATGTAATTATTATGACGATATAAAATTTTACATTATAATTGCATAATAAATTTTGACACTTCAACAATTTTAATTATTATTTAATAAATTATGCATATAGAATAGTTTGATTGAATAATATTATAAAAATATTTACACTTTCAATATATAACCATTATTAAACTTAAAAGGTTGTTACTTGTTAGTTCAAAGTTATTATATTTTTTAGCAATAAGGGTTGGTCCAAGTGGTAAGCGGCTTGGTATCGTTTAAGCAATGTCCCAAGTTCGAGACCTTGTGTACGCAGTTATCTCTGCTGGGAGACTCACCCGCCATAGCCAAGTGCACGACCCGAGTCGAGCTGGAGTAGTCAAGGCTAAGCTTTGGATATCGAGCAGGCAATCTAAAAAAGTTACTATATTTTTTACTCTTTATTTTTATTTTCTGTAAATTCTGTATCCGAATTTAATTATCTGACATCAATTAAAGGGTACAAGAAATTAATTAATGTTAGAAACAAATTGAGGGGATACCAAATGAAAGAAAAGGGAAAGGAATTGAAATAGTGATGCAGGCTGTGGCATGATGAGGGGTGTGAATATGTGAGAGAGAGAGAGAGAGAGAGAGAGCAGCAGCGCTATATTATGCAGCGCCGTACCACCACAGTTTTGCAGCTTTCTGCAATCACTGACGCTTCGCCTCTGCATGCAAAGTACCTGCTCCCCCTCCCCACCCCCACAAAATCACTGACGCTAATCTATGATTACGTTACTAAAGCCCTCTCCCCTGATTTTTAGATCAACGGCTGTCATTGATCTGTGAGGACACTCTAATTAACACACCCCGTGACCCTATCGTTACTCATTTAATTAATTAATTTAAAAAAACAATGTTGAGTGCCAACTTAGGCTTCGTTTCTTAATAATATAACTTTTTTTACCACGGGTTGAACTCGTTCACCTTTTTAAATGTATTTTAAATGGTTAAAATTGAGATTTTATATAAAATTAAAATAATAAAATTAAATTGTAAAACATGAAATTATAATACAATTTACATAGTAAGATTGTTTAATTTAACTAAAAGTAATGAGATTGTATGACATTTTTAAAATGGTAAAATTGTAAGATTTTAAAATTTAAATTAAGATCTTAACAATTTTACTCAAAATTATAAGAACAATATTTAATAAAAAAAATGAAAAAGTCGTTCTTAGCAAGTAAAATTTATAAGAAAAATATTTGATAAATATATTAAAATATATTTTTTATATTTAAAATTATTATAATAAACATAAATATTAAAAAGATTAATAATAATTATTAACATATAAAGATATATTAATAATTTAAGATTTAAAAAACACAAACTAGTTCTAAAAAAGTACTAAAAAGAGCTTCTAAATTCTAACATTTAAAAGTTAACAAAAAAAATATTTTTTTTACCAAACACGAAAAATTGATATATATTTTTTGATAATAAGAACATCCTCTTAAAAAAGCTTTATCAAACCAAATCTTGATGTCTAACAATGTTTCGATAACTTAAGTAATCATTGGAAAAAAAAAGTCTCCTTAAATATTTTGTTGACAATTTTAAAAATATTTTAGGGACTAATGAAAACAATTTTTAAAAATTTTAAGGACTATGTTATTACTTTTAATAACTAAGTTAGCATTTTATATATTTATATTTTTTCATTAACTACTTAGGACACTGCAAATACTTCGTTGAAACAAAAAGAAAAAAAATAAAAACAAAAATATAATTGGTGGTGATATTAAGGTCTCCTTACTTGTATACATCATGTCATGAGTTCAAATAGTATTTTTCTAATAAAATAAAATAAAATATATAGGCAAGGGAATGAAGGGGGAAGAGGAGACAAGGGTGAAGAGACCGAAGTGTGGCGATGGAATGCATGAGGGAGTAACGGCAACGTAGCTTCGATGGTATCGTCGCAAATATTTAGCAATCATCGCCCAGCACCGTTTCCGTTATTAGTTATAGAAAGAGAGAGGGAACATAAAAAACGTGGGTGAGAAGCAGCGAGATGAAAATGAAAATGAAAATAAAAAGGAAACGCACCTTATTGCTTCATCATCCCCTCACGAGACTCCTCAATTCTCATCACACAGACACTCTCTCTCTTACTTTATTGTTATAGGTGGGTTCTGTTCTGTTACGTTGCTGCACCTGCGTGTACCCTCTCTCTCTCTCTCTCTCTCTCTCCGAAGCGTTCGTTACACCACCCAAGCTGGCGTGTTAATGGAGACGGAGGAGTGTGTTGTATAGTGTGACTCACATACACAAGTTGTTTGACATGTTGTTAAATCTGATTTATCCTCTCTTTTTTTTCTCTCTCGCTTTCTTCTTTGTGATTTTCCATTGCTGAGTGAGGATCAGAAAGGGAGAGATGTACGGGCTTGCTGCTGTTGCTGCCGATTCCAACTCTTCTCGCACCGCCACTTGTTCCGCTGATAATCAAGGTTTATATGTGACGGACTAGCTAGTGTTAAATTTTTTCATCTATATATTGATGATTGTTGAATCCTTCGTGTTCGGTTTGAAAATGGTTAACTAATCTGTCATTGATGTTAATCTAAGAGCTAATCGATTTTCGGCTACATTATCGCTTTTAATTTGTTCTGATACTGTTTGCCACGACGACAGGCGTGGCTATTAATTGTTCAGACTCAATGATCGTTCAGCTGCTTCATCTATTATACTAATTTTTTCTTTTCTTTTCTTTCTATTTTATTAATTAATTTTTGTTAATAGGTGCGAGAGATGGATTGTATGAGAAACTGTGGATAGCATGCGCGGGGGGATCTGTTTATGTGCCCAGCACTGGCGAGAAGGTCCTCTACTTCCCTCAAGGCCACTTGGAACAAGTAATTTCATCATTTCGCCTTTCCTAATCTCTCTGCTTTGTTATTCTCAACTCTCTATGTATCTATCTATATGTAACGCCAACTTGGGAACTCCAAAAGTTGTCTAGTACCGGATAAATTAAACTAATCATTTATACCATACATTTAGTTTCAACAAATCTTTAAATTTGCCTTAACATTATATAGACCGCGATCAAGTTCGTTTTTAAATTTGAAAAAAATAGTTAATTCGTTCTTAAATTGACATCCATGTATCAAGTTTATCTTGAGATTCTTGACGCCAAGCGGAAATGTCATGTACGGATATTAGTATTATGAGCAAATTTGTTATTTTTAAATTTTAAACATGATTTTAAAAGCTTATTCCTTAATTTTGTTAACAAGAACAAGCAAGGGGCTTTGCACGCTATTGAATTTGAGATACTAATTTTATTAATACTTTTTTAATAATTAAGCAGAATAAATGTTGCTTTGTATGATATTGAATTTGAGATGCTATTATTACATGCTTTTTTGTTTAATATTTCTTCGTGTTAAGTGCTAAAATGATGGTATTTTGATTAAATTAACGATGTTTCTAGATGGCGTTTGGCATAACATGGAATAAGAACCTTCATTGATGATATTGTTTCAACTGCATCGAATTATCTAAAACCAAATAATGATAAGATATTTGCTTGGACTTAATTACATCAGTCACTCCACAATTCTTTAGAGGAAATTTTAAATACTTTAGGAATAATGAAAAAAAAATTATTTTGAGTTATTTGTTGTGATGCTTCATTAAAAAAAAAAGAAGAAGAAGAAATATTATCTAATATGAAATATTATTTGTATTTTTTTCATTAATAATTTTGTGGCATGTAGTTTGTTTTTCATTTTAATATATAGTGTCAATTAGTGTGAGGCGTAATTGCCTTCATTTCTGGAATGGTAGGCAACAATGAAAAACTTTCTTTGGGGTTAAGACTTTTACAGTGTTTTCTTGTAAAAAAAATACTTAAATATAGGTTGTTTTTAAAGTTTACAATTCTATGATTTTGGGTGCTGCCGATTTCAGGAAAAAGAAGAAAAAAAATATAAAACAGGTAGTGGCAATGAGAGTGCCAACTTTGTCACGCCCTAACTTAGGGTAATGACTAGCATGCAAGGGACTAGTACTCTTACGGAAGTCTCTGAAATGTTTTTCATAAAAACATGCACTTTAACTTTAATTAAAACAAATAAAGTTTTCTTTTTCTGAATAAACATGAACTCTTTTATATAAAACATAAATATATATGATAAAATACGCGACTGGTCCGAGGATCCTACTTGTATACAATTGGAGCTCTCTAAACATAACTCCGATTACAAAATAAAAATAAACTAACAATTCTTATATATAGTTTCACCTCAAGGTGAACGGCTGACTCTGGGATTTTGAAGTTGCTTCATAACTTGTAACGGGAGGGGGAGGCGAGGGGTTAGATTTCTAGGGAGAGTCTCAACGAGAGCCATCTGCATGGCGACATGGGACACTTCAAAAAGCACATGATGTAACACCCTAGTTAACTGTTTACGCTTACGTCGCAAAAAAATGCTCACTAGGTTGTTATCTGCTTTGGTTGAGGTTACTTTTAGCCCCTAGTTTTACACTTGAAAATATTGGACCGTTACGAAAACTTTTCCTTCTGCTTTATTATTCTGTAAATTATGAGATGTTCGTAGTACAAAGGAAACGTATATATACCAACAGTCACGTCTCAAGGACCTAAGCGAGGAATAGTTCAACACATGATATAAACATAAGTATCAGTACATGGTCCAGCAGCTCTTTACACACAGATAAATATAGATATAGATATATATATATATATATATATATATATATATATATACACGTTACAGAATTTACATGAGAGCTGAGGGCTTGTCTAGTGTAACACCCTAGGTTAGCAACTTATGCTTAAGTCATAATTTGCGTCTGCTAGGTTGTTATTTGCTGTGTGGGAGTACTGATAGTCCCTACTTTACTTTGGAAAATAATTAAGTTAACTGAAAATAAGGACTCATTTTTTTTCTTTTTCTTAAACATAAAATATTATTATACGTCAAACTAAAGCCATGCGTGTGGACTATTGTGAGTCCAGTATAATCGTATCACAGATAAAGGCGTGTGTCGTCTGTCATACCTGTACACAAGGTTATCAAACTCGAGAGTTTAAGTAAACTAGTGCAGTCTCAGCAAACTCGGATCGTAAACTCGACTCGTAAACTCGTATGAGTTTACATACGTAAAAAAAATATGTTATAAGCAATATAATTAGGAACTAAACTTAATTAAATAATGTATTTATAATTGAAATTGAATAATGTTAACTTTAAATTAAATTAATGAAAGACATATCACAAAATACACCTTAATGCATGACACTTAGTGGTTATGTCATACTTTATTCAGTATATGTATTATTTTATAGTTCAATAAAACATAGCTCAATTATGATAAATATATGAAATTAACAAAATAAACTCAATATACATTATCTAATATAAACAAA
>QANU01113051.1:275838-338040 GCA_003254905.1 Nissolia schottii
TTCCTTATGAGCCTGCTCTTGTGCACTATGCATGAACTTTAACAATTTAAGTATCTGGTACCATATACTTTCTTTCTCTTACGCATACCGATTCACCCGGGTTAGCGTCTTCTCATTCATCATATCTCATTATCATATGCACTTTATCTTTCTGTACTGTTCTGGTTCTTACGTTCATCGTTATCTTCATTCATTAATCTTGGGCATAGCATAGTCTCTAGTGGTCTATCCTCATGATGCATGCACAACTAGATATTCATAGACTTGTTCACTGCACCTTTCGGTGGCTCATAGTAAAAACACATGCCATTATAAACTTACTGCATAGACTTCTTCGTGCTAAGTACTTGTTGGGATATGGTGGACCTCGGAAACCCTTCTTTGGAAACCACTCTTAGCGTCAGGGGACCTCCGCAGAACCCACTAGGTCACTCTAGGGGATCTCTCGGCGTCAGGGGATCTCCGCGGAACCCGCTTGGCACCGCTGCTGACGCTATCCAGAACTGCAGGAACCCGCTCAGCCGCTCTAGGGTTCCTCCGCGGAACCCCAGCGGTCACCACTACTAGTACTCACTCGGTCTACTATCCAGGGAGTCACTCATCACTCCGAAGAATCTCTGCGGAAACCACTCAGCACCATTCCTAGTGCCCACTCAACACTCTTCACGTGATCCTCTCAGCTCTCCAGGGATCCTCCGCGGAACCCTCTCAACACCGTTTCTGGTGCACACTCAGCAACTCCATGTAACCTCCTCAACTCTTGGGGATCCTCCGCGGAACCCAACTTAGAACTACCTAAGAGTCCACTTAGCCACTCTAGGGCCCCTCCGCGGAACCCTACTCCATCACCACTACTGGTGCTCGCTCGGTCAACTCCCCAGGGACCACTCGGTACTCTAGGATCCTCCGCAGATCCCTACTCAGAACCATTCCTGGTGCAACTCAACAATTCTCCACGTAACCCCTCAGTACTCTGGGATCCTCCGCGGAACCCATCCAGCGCCACTACTGACACCCGCTCTTCAACTCTCTAGTCTCCTCTCAGACCCTATCCGCGGATCACTCGGCGCTTACCTCCTGGCTTATTTTCTCTCGTTCCCTTACATTCATCCCAAGTTCATACCACATATTCCAACAGTACCCGAGCAACAACATGGACGTTCAAGATTCATGAAATAGCGTGAATGTATCCAGCATACAACAACAATATTTATCCTCATAACATTTCTAACCTTTTCTTACTCAAAACACACACATATAAACATGCAATAAACATCCCATAGACAGGGGTGATGATACTACCCACCTGTAGAATGCTTGGTGGTGGTGGTGGTGGTGGTGAAGTTTGAAGTGAAGTTCACAAGCCTTGTTGCCTCCCAAAGCTTGAGCTTCCTTTCTTCAAGGTGAGAACCTTGCACAATGAAGAGAATGATGTTGTTCCTCTTGGTAGTGGGTGTAAGAAAATGAAACTAAGATGAAGAGACTTGAGGGCTGTGATTTTCGGTTTTGTGGGAAGTGGAAGGAGAAGGAAATGTGCTTGAACTCTTGAAGGTTTGGTGGTGTGTTTGAAGAATGTGAGAAAAGCAAATGTCTCTTGGGGCTTTGGGGAGAGCTCTCGATTTTGAGGGCTGATGGTGAGGGAGATTACTTGGTTTTTGGGTTTAATAAATGTGGTGAACAGTAGGAGGTATGGGCATAAGTATGGTGCATGATGTGATTAGGCTTTGAAGTGTAAGAAAGCATGGTGATGGGAAAATGTGGAAGCATGATTTAAGGGATGATTTTTGTCCCAAAAATCTCTNAGGAGAAGGAAATGTGCTTGAACTCTTGGAGGTTTGGTGGTGTGTTTGAAGAATGTGAGAAAAGCAAATGTCTCTTGGGGCTTTGGGGAGAGCTCTCGGTTTTGAGGGCTGATGGTGAGGGAGATTACTTGGTTTTTGGGTTTAATAAATGTGGTGAATAGTGGGAGGTATGGGCATAAGTATAGTGCATGATGTGATTAGGCTTTGAAGTGTAAGAAAGCATGGTGATGGGAAAATGTGGAAGCATGATTTAAGGGATGATTTTTGTCCCAAAAATATCTTCAAAAACCGCGCAGCCCTTCTCCTTGCAGCTGCTGAAATTTTATTTTTTCCAGTTCCGGTTCGCTCATGTTTTATCGCTCGCAGTGTCGGTACGTCGCGCACGGTCGTCTGAAAAATATTTCGTTTATACCGTCGTGATCCTCTAACCCTCCCCTACTTAAGAGTATTAATATTTAAGGATGTTTGTGAATTTTTCTCCGGAAGAGTATTTTCACAGCCACCCTTTTCGCGTTAGAAAATTTTGTCGACGAACAGCAGTAGTTTGGTTGTCGGCCGGACCTCGTATCGCGACGCATCTTACTTCCTAGGAATATTCTACTTGATAATTTCCCATTTTAATTCTCTAAGCATGATTAGAAAATTAATTTAATAATTATGTGTATGATTATTTTTCTAAGAAAATTCGGGATGTTACATCTAGCCCCTCAAGCTAGTAACTAAATACAAATCATAAGAAATCGTCCTTCAGCTTTCATGAAATCTATGGACGCCACGACCTCCCATTGTCCTGTGCTGCTTACACCATTCCAATGTCCTCGTCGAGCTTACCTAGAACCATAAAGGAACGGGTGTGAGAACTCTGCGTTCTCAGTAGGCAAACCTTAGTCCTCACTGATCGTTTTACTCTCAATTATGATTCCGCCGCTCAAGGGTCTCTAGATGTCACAGTTATACTATGTTCCTACTAGTTCTTAATATTCAACCTAGTCCTGAGCAGCAACTTACATTACTAAGTGATCAGGGGATCTAATCTTGCTTTACTTACTTCTAGGTAATCGCGCTTTCTATTCCTGACCGTCACATACTCGCGTAACCTAACTATAGACACTCGTACACTTACCACGCACACACACAATCATTCATCACATATCTCATGCATGAAGGGATCTGGACTCTCTTACGCGCCCTATGGCTGCGTCCTTCTTTTTACCATATGTCCTCCTCCCTTGTAGATGTGGCCATACATCTACAACCTGCTTCGTGTTTCCGTATCGTGTCGACCAGGTAGCGCTTAACCTGAGTGGTAGCTAACCACGGATGCACGATGTCACCAATTAATCGGGCAACGATAGGGAATAACCATCCAACTGCTGGGATGACGAGGGGTCAGCCCTGTGACTCGACCTGGAGTTGGACTCGTACATTCATACATAAATACATTATCTTACTGTGGATCCACATAAGATCAGGCCTATGCCTGGTTTATCTTTTAAAATCACGTCAAGCCTGTGCCTGTGTTAAATCTTTAACCAATTCATCTTACTGGACTGATGAGGGTCTTGTCCATTGGACGTGCCAAGAGATAAGACACATTCTAATCATATACATAACTACCTTTTTCCTTTGAGTACACCGGAATTACTAGGACCGGTACCTCTTTTTCCTAAGTTCAATTATGTTTTTCAAGTTATTTAGGTGATGACCCTCTAGTTATCTATAGTCGTCCTACCTTACCTAATGACGGCTGGGTCCTCATGATGCATAATGATAAACATTTATAAAACATAACAGTAATCATAGTCTGAAACTACGATGTATCAGTGCTTTTCTAAAAACGTCCACTTTCTGTCAGAATTTAGTTATCAAAAACCGGAAAGGTCCAAGACCTTACCCCCAAGATTTTTGATAGCTCTAAGATCATTTTTCATGCTTAGAAACTCAAATTTAAATCCCAACTTCACAAAATTACTGTTTTGCCCTTTTCCAAAACTACTATTTTGCCCCCGTAAATGTCATGTTTTCTTTGGAATTTTAGTTCTCAAAAACTCGATGGACTCAATACCTAATCTTAAGGTTTTTGATAGTTCTAAACCCATATTTTTTGAAAATCAACCCAGTTTTTCAGTTTAAAACTCAAAATTTCCGTTTTGCCCTTGTATGCTCGAAAACACCGTTTTCTGTCTGTTTGTTAAGAAATTCGTCAAGGACTCCAAAATCATGAAACTTGACATCCCCACTCAATTTTTGGTGTAGAACTCAAAAATAACATTGGTTTTTCATGAAGATATTCCCAGCATATAGTTCCTTTCAAAACGTGATATATGCCTATATCCGTCTTAGGTTTTCCTAAATTCTGACAAAATCACAAATAACACTAGCAGATCCAGACAAACATCAACAACACATATATATAATCATGGTCACATACAACATCCTAACATCATGTATCATCTAACAAAAACCACATAGACAGTGGATAAGTCATTTTACCCACTTGATGAAATCCTGTCGCGGTTCTGATGCTTTTTGCAGACTCTTGCCTTGCTAAGTTGTCCTAAGCTCTTCCTAGGCTAGATTTCTCCAAGCTTTCTCTAAGAATTTAAGAGAGATTTTGGTGGGTTAATGTTAGAGAATCTCTGAAGAATCTTGGCTGGGTTTATGCAGGAAAGTTTCAGGGTTTGCGGTTTAGCAGGATAACGGCTAGGTGTGGAATTGGATAGAGTTTTGGCAAAGTTTCCTTTTCTTTCTCCAAAATTTCGGTCCTAGGGCGGGTATTTATAGGCCTTTGGCTGAATTTCACTTTTCAAAAATGTCCTTGGTCAATTTTACCATTTTACCCCTTTTATTACCTAAGCCATGACATCATGGTGCGTAGTCACCATGATGGTTCATAGCTTTGAATGTTGACTTGGGCACATGGAAGCCTTCTTGGCCGTGCAACCATATTGTGTATTGGCCAAAACTTGTGGCCAAGAATTAAAGGTCACACACAGATCAATTTTGATCAGGTTTTGTCGTTCCTGGTTTCGGTACTTCGCGTATGGTTATTCTAAAAATATTCTGATCACGTCCTTGTGATCTCCTAAATTCTAAGAAATAATTTAGGTTGGTCTAAGGTATTTGTGAACTTTCTTTTGTAGCCGTATATTTTACAGATATCTTAGACACGCGATTGAACCAGGGTGACCGAAAGGATTTATTCTAGTGTCTGCAAAATGTTATGAAAATGACCAGAATTACTTCTACAGACACTTTTAACCTAAGAGTTCATGGTTCTAATGGTTTAACCTACAATGAGAATTTTTAGGCATTTAACGAGCGAGATTTTTGCTAAGAAAAAAGCGGGATGTTACACATGAAATACAAATGCAATACATAATATGTATAACAAACATAAAATATTTCTATAATAATAACTAATACATAAAAACATTTGAAATCATAATCAGTTAGGGAGTTATCTCGATAGACAATCCAAGCATTACGGTTTACGCATTATCCTGGACGCACTAGCCAAGTACCTAGACTGCGACAGTTGGGGTTACACTGGGGTTACACTGCCCGAGTCCATAGATTCTTGATAATTAGTCTTGGGGCACTACCCAAGTAACTAGGTCACGACAGTTGGGGAATACACTGCCCTAGTCCATAGATTCCTAGTAGTTAGTCCTAATCTACATGATACATGACACTGAGCACCACGGTTTGCAATGTCCTGGCTTTACGGTCGTCCTAAATCTATATGAATATTATTCTACTTTACAATCGTATATGGTATATTGACTGTCGCTGACTTACAGTTTTATCCTAGATATTCTCCCATTCAAACAGTTTTAAATACATAACATGATAACTTAATCCTTTAACTAATACTGATAGTATAACATGACTTAATATCTATATAAGTGTTTTATATTGGAAAAATAAAAGTAGACTAAGATTTCATGCTTAGGGAGGTTCCCACGTGCATCATAATACCAAGTTTTGTCCTTAGCTAAAACCTTTCCTTAATATAAGTCTTCTCCCACTAAAATCTAATGTCTGAATAAATCATGCTGGTGTTGCCCCCAACGAGGGAAGGCAGCACGCGTGCACGGCGACAGACTCCATTCTAGCCAACCAAAATACTCAAGGGCACACGCCAAAAATCAGCTTGTGCCCACCATCGCGTGCATTGCTTTCGATCACTAACGAATAGGATTAGGATTATCAACGATGGATTCTCGTAGTGCTTTCGATCCTAATGATGCTTTCTGCTTAACCATTATCTTTTATTAAGGGTTTAACTGAATAGTATGAGTATCTATATCATTTAATGCTAATCAAACACACACAATATGAATATATTTAATGCAATAAATGTGGTCCCATGTAGTTCTAAACAATAGTTTCATGGTTTTCTAAAAATAGATTCGTAAATATCTATTTCATAAATAAAGATTTTCTAAATAAATAATTATGAGTGAATATCTAACTAAATAAAAGAATAACTAACTTCATAAATACGTAATTAAAATAATAAATTTCACCTCCTAGGATTTTATAAAATATGCATAAATAAAATAAAAATAAAATAAATAAATAACTTTTAAAAACAATTGCATGGTCTAAAATAGACCGTGAAGAAAGTCACTCACCTTAACATGACTGACTGCTAAGGGCAGCATTTTCCCACGAATGGAAGACGAGAGGGAGAAAAGAATAAAATATAACAGGAGCTAAAAGTCTCACAAAAGTGTGATCTCTCAAGCTCTTAGAATGAATTAGCATATTTAAACACTCACGGAAAGCCTCTATATATAGAGGGAGTAGGAGACCTCATTCTATAGATGCAAACGATGTGAGACTAATTCTCGCACTCTTCTTGCACGAGACAACCTTGTGTGAACATCATCTCGCATGAGGTGAGCTCCAAAAATCACTTTTGCTCTCCCGCGACATCTCTCGCGCAAGACATGTTCTAAAACTAGCATCTTGAGCGAGATGCTCCCTGCGTCTTGCGTGAAACGTCCTTCTCTCTCTCTTTTTTATTCTTCTCTAAGGGTCACCACACCCAAAATCATATACTTGTAAATTTTTTACCCAATCCATTTTTTGGTTTCTTTGTTCAGCTGGCCCATTTTTTTTTAAAAAAAAAATCCACTTTCTTTTACTTGGAAAACTTAAAGTGTCTCATTTTTCAATTATCCCTTTCATCTTTTTATTATTTTTTTATAAATTAAAAGTTTAGTAAAAGGGGAAGGTTATTGTCTTTTTCTTTTTTCTTATTCGCCCGGCAAAAAATTCAAGACCTTCTTCTTGTCATGTTTTTCAATATTTTCAATTGAGCGAACCATATTTTCAATTCTTATGCTTACCACATTGTTTAAAGAAAAAACACTCATTTTATGTGAATCTCTATCTACATTAACATCACATAACAGTGGTTTTCCCTTTTTTCTCTGAACTGTGTTACGGAGTCCTAAGTTGTGTCATACATTAAACAGTTATTTGTGTTAACCAGAAGGGAAAAAAAAAAACTAAAATAGAAAACGGGTACTTGTTTACTTGATCTGATTTTGTAATTTATGCATACAAAGCCCATATTTTGTCTAATCCCACCATTTCATGGTCTATTGATTGGGATCTGGAATATAGGTTGCTGCATTTGTTCAGCATCAGCAAGATGGTCACGTGGATATTCCTGTATATAATCTTCCTTCTAAGATCCTCTGCAGGGTTATGTCTGTTCAGTTAAAGGTAGCGTCATTTAATTTCTACACAGGTCGTTTTTCACTAAAATCTGTTATATACATATTGGAATTAACCTACTTATTTGGGTTTACAGGCCGAAGCTAACACAGACGAAGTTTTTGCTCAAGTTACTTTAATTCCAGAGCCCAATGTTAGCTACTTTCACCTCTAATATTGAATTAGTATGCTATAGAGTTTGATCCTGAAGAATGGAATTAATATCAATAAGATTTTGTGTATATATGAACATGGTAATGCATTAATGCTTTGCTGTGGATTTTTGCAGCAAGATGAACTTAATTCTGAGGGCTCAGAGAGTGATCAGATACCCAGCAGCAGAAGTGCTGCCTACTCCTTTAGCAAGATACTCACTCCATCAGACACAAGTACACATGGTGGATTCTCTATTCCGAAGCGACATGCCGATGAATGCTTCCCTCCTCTGGTTGTAAATCTTTGTCTTGAATTATGCCAATCTAAACAACCTTTCTAGTTTACAGAATTCAAAGCTGTTCTTGCTTGTGGCCTTTCACAATGTCACTGCATTTTTTCCAATTTCAATTTCATAAAGAAACGAATTTCTGATGTTAACAAGTGGATCGCACTAAAGAAAGCATTAACATGGATTTTGTTGGTTTGGTTGTCAATATTCTTGTTCCGTTTAAATTTTCATCAAACTTTTGTCAGTTGTTTCTGGCCAGAGTTGGGCTTATTTCATGCCTTCTGATGTTACAGGACATGTCTCTTCAACCACCAACACAAGAGCTGGTTGCAAAAGACTTGCATGGGTTTGAATGGCACTTTCGGCATATATATCGTGGTTAGCTTAAGTTATTTTATGGCAGTCATTACTGATCCAGTTGCATCAATGTAGCCATTGCTATTTAGGATCCTTTTAATTGTAATCACTCCATGACATTGCATTTGTTGCACGAGTTATGATCCTTTTTTCTCCATCAGTGATGAAAATAGTTAGTAGGGGGAGGATTTCATGTTTTTTTTCTAGCGAGAAATGCTCTTTTAAGAATCATTAGTTGATTTTTGAGTTGGATATGCAGGTCAGCCAAAAAGACACTTGCTTACTAGCGGTTGGAACACATTTTTGAACTCAAAAAAGCTTGCTGCTGGAGATACATGCATTTTCCTTAGGTTTCCTCTATCTCTGTCTCTTCCTTCACTCCCTCTTCCCAAATTCTGTTTGTTTGCGCTCCAAACACAAACTCTGGTTGCATTTGAAACATCATGTTAAGTGCAGTATTCATGTCATTGCAGTGGAGAAAATGGAGAAGTTCGTATTGGGATTCGTCGCGCAATGAAACAGAATAACAGTGCATCAACATCTACATCTCTGATATCAGGTCGTAGCATGCAAATGGGAATCTTGGCTAGTGCTTCCCATGCTGTTGCCACAGGATCCATGTTCACTGTCTACTACCGCCCTTGGTGAGTTGTTCAGGATTTTATCGGATAGAAAAATTCAAATGAACAAATCCAATTTTCTTTGTATTTCAATATGTATATAGCTAGCACATGCATTATCCATAACTTTTAGAAAGATCTGTTACACATTTTTTGCAGGTCGAATCCCTTTGAATTCATTATTCCTCTGCAACACTACATCAAGTCAACTAAAGTGGACTATTCAATTGGAATGAGAATTCAGACGCTGCTTGAAGTTGAAGAATCTACAAGAAGGTGATGATGTTACAGTTTCGATGAGTCATGAATGGTTTATTTTGCTCTGCCTTATCCCTAATAAAAAAAGAACAATTGTTTATGATGAATTGCCAAGTTGGTGATTATGGGATCTACAAGGAAACGATGTGTAACCAGGGTGTTTTTGCCTTTTTGTTTGAGTATCCAGATATGCGGGTGCGATAACCTGTGTCGAAGATATTGATGGCATTAAGTGGCCTGGTTCAGAATGGAGATGTCTCAAGGTAAATCAGATCCTTTCCAATTCCTTAAAATTTAGTTCCTTGAGAAGTTATAATATCTTTCTGTTTTGTTTTGCCCTGATTCAATTTAATCTGTATCTCCTCTTAGGTGCATTGGGATGCCATAGTAGATACGTATATGCACCCTGAAAGGGTATGCCCTTGGTGGATTGAGCCTTTGGACTTTGCCAATCAGAAACACATTCCTATTCTCCCCTCACCTAAGAGGGCACGAGTACTGAACCTGCCATTGCCTGGATTGGGTGACTTTGCCAAGGATGGTCAGTTCCTATACGCTCATTTCTCTAATTTAATTTACCTCTGACATTCTTCGGATTTAAGGAAGCTACAAAATGCTATGTTATAACTTCTCGTGTTTGTGACAATATCTGATTGACTAGTTGAATTCTCTTGTTATCAGACATAGTTCAGAATTTGCTCAATTCAGCCAAGCCTGCATCTCAGAGAGTGGAAAGGGACTTACAAGATCAAGATTACAATGACATAGCTTCTCCACAGCCTGCGCTAAAACGACCATCGTTAACCGATGCACTCTCCCCATCAAAGATGATCTGTGACTCCAAGTTCCCGATGGACAGTCAGCTTTGCTTTTTCGCGCAACAAGACCCTCTCCACCAATCTACTGGCAGCTCAATTTCATTTCAACTTGAAGACCTATCAACTTCAAGTTCCAATGTGAACTGCACTGGTTCTGAATCCCAAGGATGGCCTTCTTCTGAATCTAGAGATGAAAATGATGTTCCTTTTCGCCAACCTGGCAGTCATAGTACATACAAACTCTTCGGGGTTAGCTTAATTGATAGCCAACCGGAGCTCCCTTCACAACAATTTTCTGCTGCTTATAGCAGGATTCCAAGTGCCCTTTCTATTCCTCCAATGTATGCAACTATCAGGGCTACAAAACCATATGGAAGTGTTTCAGGTGTTACATCAGAGAAAATATGCAAGAAGTGCCGCTCTGTTAATAGGAGTTGCACAAAGGTACTCTATGCATTCACAATTTCACCATAGGTTATTTGATTATATTGAATATTATAAAATGTTTCTCATTGTGACCAAAGTAATATATAACAAGTAGCTGAAGCTGATGTTTCTCATTGCAAATCAGGTGCTTAAGCAGGGAACTGCACTTGGAAGAGCAATTGACCTCACTCGTTTTGCTGGATATGATGAACTCATCTATCAACTTGACTGGATGTTTGGTTTCGGAGGAGGCTTAGTTAATGGAAGCAGTAGATGGCATGTGACCTGCATAGATGATGATGGAGATATCATTCTGTTAGGCGATTTCCCATGGCAGTTAAGTACTGAGATCAACAGTAAGATCATGTGAAAACAAGATTTTTAATTAAACTATGCAGGGATTTGTGGTTAATTTTTTTATTCTTTTGGTGGCTAACTTTTAGTGTTGTAATATTAAACTATGCAGGGATTTCCAGTCCATGGTGCAAAAGATGATCATCTGTCCAAAGGATGGTATTGACAATCCTAGTCCAAGTTCCTCTGCATGTCCTACACACATTTAGGCATTTCCTGATCTCTCGTTCCCTACAGAGATATGCTGAATGCAGGGCTAGTGCATCTACTATCATTGTTCTCTCCATGCAACCGATTTTACAATTCTTTCTTTTCCAGACAAATTCGGATATGTGCTATATCATAACTTATGTTTATGTGAATGCTGGCTTTATTGTGATACATAGGGAATGGGCAATCATAGTAAAAAAAAAAAATATTCATAGGGTGAAAAACCGAAAATATCTTGTGTATTTTTACTATTTTGATAAATATCTCTTGATATATGTGGATATTGGAAAGTGCTCATGATTGTGTTTATAATATTGATATTTCCTACATTGTCATTCTATCTTTATCTAACAGCATTACTTTTTTTTCTTTTGACTTGTTATATAACATGTTTTTGTTAGCCAGAATTTTCAGAATAGGTAGTGTTTTGCAAATTGAAGAAAATTTTGTTTGGTCATGCAGTGATTTTGATGCCAAAATTCCTAGCGCATATGTTAAAATTTTCACAAAGTACAGAACATTTTATTATTATGCTTATCAAATGCTTCATTGGTAATGTGCTCTACCCATTAAGTTACGTTATTTGTAATTATTTTAATACAAAACACTGCACTAATACATATTTATCTATCATTGGATAAGATTTTAACAGGATCTTTGTCTTTAGAAAATTGCATGTAATAATAGTGCACGGTGTTTTACACTATAATTAATACAACTAACATTTTATCGTAAATTAAATACAACATAAAAGACTTTTACACTTGATGAAGAGTTAGTGAAGAAATTTTTTTAGTTAAACATAAGATTAACACATTACTTCTTAAGCATAAAAGTAAATTCTATTTTATGGGGTGAAAAACATTCAATAAGTGATAGGACTGACTTGTGTTATATGTGGCGACAAAGGTGTGCTGACCCAAAAATTTCTCAATAATCAATCAAAATAATTGCACTACCCAAACTTCCTGGTCCTGGTCCTGGTCCCGGTCCTGGTCCCAGTGGTGCAGACCTCATCCAAAAACTTTCACATTCACTGAGTGGTCCATATTGGTAGTTAGCTTGCTCACCAAATTTCTTTTGCTAGTTTGTTTCCCTCTTTGCCGCGAGTTCGTGTATAGAGAAAACCTCGTCTATGATGATGACTACGACAACCTCGAAACTGAATTCGGGTCAGCACATGATTCAGTTTCCCCATGTCACTTGTTCTATCATCCCATTCCCACCCTCCTCTGTTACCGTAACCCACCAACACCCTTGTTCTTCTTTGCCAACACTTCATCATAGTCATACCCATTCGCCAACACTGGTTAGGTCCCATTCTCATCCATTCCCAGAACACAATGACCAAGTTGAAGACCTTCGTGTTCCTGACCATTGGTTAGACCCAACCACGGCCTTGCAGGTACTCCTTTTCTTCCAAAATTGGCATCAATTTCTATTTTTTGGGGGTAATTTTAGAAGTGGTTAATTTATATGCACGGCCAGTCAACTCGTTTACACCACCCGTGCATCGAAATTACTTGCTCTTATATGGGGGATTTTTGAAATGGTGAGCATAAGACTATGTCACTTTTGCTTACGTGACAACACATGACTGAATGACATGAACTATTTTACAATGTCAGTGCATAAGAATTAATTTCATTTTAGAATTATATACATAAAAGTGGTTGAGCAAGTTGTTGAGATGTTCCACTATGTTTGTTTTTATTGCTCTTTGTTTAGGAATCAGAGTGGCTTAGGGTTACTTTACATAAGTGGTTGGATGATGAGTACTGTCCAGAGGAAACCAATGTTGAGATAAGCAAGGTTGCTGCCAAATCATACTACAATTCTTTGCTGCAGAAGCAAACAGATCTTGGCGAGATTCTGTTGAAGATGGCCATTGAATTGGAGTCTATCTCTTACAAAGAGAGTTTCCATGGAGCATTCTCTTCGGCTAATGCTGCTGTTAACTTGATTGCACAACGGATAGAACAGCTTTGTAACTCTACTTGAATTTTTTTTATTTTTCCCTCACTATTTTTAGTCAATTATTGTTTCTTCCTTACTATCTAAACTTAATTCTCCATGAAATGGTGTAAATCTGCAGTTGCCAGCTTCTGTGTTCGATCTTTGGATCTTAGGTTACTGTAGTGCTGGTTAGGTTTAGCTTAAATTTTAGTGGAACAATTACTTGTTCTCTCTCCCAAAACTGTTGCAATAAGCTTTTCATTACAACCTGTTTCCAACATAAAATAAGTTAATACAAAGGAAACTTATGATGCTTATTCAGATTTTTCATTCTTTTAGCTAACTGAAGAATGAAATGAGTCCCAAATAGCTTTAGTTGAGTTGAAGTACATAAAACGGATTCTAATCTCTTTATGCTACAAGTTGCTGTCAAGAAAGGGTTCCCTTTCGAGTGAGCGGGTGAAATCCATGAAGACATTATCATGTCACTGGTTGCTTAAGCTCTACCTTCATTTCTCTTGATTCAAGAAATAAGTAGAGAAGTGACTCATCTAGCTTAACTTTTCCTTATGAACTCACCTGGACTGAGAAGCCATTTTGGGTAACGAGACCTGTAAAACCTTTGTAGATCATGGGAGCTAAATGAAGTTACTTAGGCCAAAGGAACCAAAGTTCTTGCATAGGTTTTTCATACAAGCTCAAGTGAATGAAGTTTATTATGGGGTATAAATCCAAGATTCAAAATCACCTGGAGTTGTAAAATGATTGTTAATTAGTTTTAAACATCAGACAGATTCTTGGCTGATCAAAGCTATGGTTGTTTGAGCATCTTCTAAAGTGTGTGGTTCCCTTTGTTGTGCATGTTTGGAAAATTGGTGGGGCTAGTCTAGAATCAGTCCTAGTCAATTCAAAAGTGAAAATTTTTCACTTTTAGTCTCAATTGATTCTCAAACTTCTTAACTGAAATTCAAACATGCTAGAGAATGTTACTATAAGGAGGCTTACTCATGGAAAGCTGGTTGCTTACGTTACCTATTGTGAGACTTCTATCAAAGCTTTTTGTCATGTTGCCAAAGTTGAGTACACGGTAAGCATCTTTCTGTACACTATAGTCTAACTTTACATAAGTATCAAATTCTTGTATCGTTGAGAAGGAAATGAAGAACTGAAATGATTGTGATCTAGAACAGATTGTCAGATGTCTATTCTGATAGTGGGGTACCTTTTCTGGTTCAATCCAATTCACATGTGGCTCAAGTCCACCGGTCCTATGAAATTGTTCAAACCAGAACCATAGGAGACTTAAAACAGGAAAAAGTAGCTTGAAGTCTGTGTTATTATTCACCATGAAAATTGACACTTGTTTGGGCTGAGCTGAGCAGTTAGAACAAGTTGCAAATGAGTAGCATCACATACTTCTCCAATTGCAAGGAAAGTATTTGTGTTGGTTGGAGCAAAAGGTGCAGGAAGGGTACTTGCCCTTTTGCGCAAAAAGCAAGTCGAGTTTGTTAGAGTCTTATGTTATTTAGAGATAGAGTCTAGATCACATTTATAGCAGCAAAAGTCTAGCACGTGCCCCATGCATTTCTAACTAAAGAAAGCAGGATTATCATAGCAATTGCATCTCATGTGGGAACGAAACCAAATTCAAAGGCTCTCTCTTTCTGTCCCTCCGATTCCTTATAAATGAGACAATAAAATACATATTTTTTTGTTATGCTATCATGATTATTTAGGGTGCAAGGAAAGCATGCCAGCTGGTTTTCAAAAATGTTTACCATGTATATGTAGCACGTGTAATATTATGCTAGTAGTCCCGTGCTTCGCATGGGTATTATTCTAGTATTTTATGAAATAAAAATAGTGTACCAATAAGCTGCTTGCACCCTTGAGCTTTGAAATTCTTTTAAATATATCTTTTTTGAAGAAATAAAAAATGAGTAGAATAATCTATGATCTTGTTCTGTAATCAAAGTATATCATAGTTCCATCACTGTCTAGTTTATATACTACATCACTGTCTAGTTTATATACATACTTTTTCAACCTTTTTTTAATCTGCAATGATACTGAAGGACTCTTTGCTGAGACCTTGAGAGTTGAGACTGTCACATTTTGTCTAAAGACTGAATTCAAAAGGCATCATCCTTGAATATATTTAAAAAAGTACTGACTGAAAAGGCCAGGTTGACGTGCTCATTCTAAAAAAGGATTTAAAAAACAGAAATTAGAAGGTGCTTTTCATAATTGCCTTCACCTTTTCGTTTATAAATAAATTGCACATTGCACAAACTTCTACTTCACTTGATCTGGTGGAGGAAACTCCAAACTCTTGAAACAGGTGAAACCTCCATCCACAACCAAATTATGGCCACTAACATACTTAGCATCATCAGATGCAAGAAAAAGAGCAGCATTAGCAATATCATTAGGTTCACAATTTGCTCCTTTCAGGACACCAGAATTATGAACAATGTCCTCAAGTATCTTAGCATCAAGATGTGGATATATGTGACTCATTTCTTCCATGACAAAATGAGTGGGAATCGCGAAAGGCGATATGCAATTGATTCTGATCCCACACCTGCACAGCTCTGAAGCCACGGATTTAACAATGCCAATAACAGCACATTTGGATATTGAGTATGTGTGCTGTGACATCCCTCCCATCACCCCAGTGACACTCGCTGTGCAAAGGATAGAGCCGGTTCCATGTGGCGCCATCACGCGCACCGCGTGCTTGATCCCGGCCACAACCCCACGAACATTTATGTTCATGACTCTGTCGAACGATGCAAGGTTAAGGTCAACAATGCTTGGAGGTGTTCTGCATGCTATCCCTGCATTGTTGTACATGATATCTAGCTGCTTGTATTCAGAGATTGCAAAATCAACAGCACTGGATATGTCTGATTCTTCGGTGACATCACAGTTTATGAAAGTGGCATTAGGTCCTAGCTCCTTTGCTGTCTCTTGGCCAAGTTGTTGTTGGATATCAGCAATGATAACCTTGGCCCCATTGTTGATGAATTTTGTTGCTGCAGCTTTTCCTATTCCACTAGCTGCACCAGTTATCAGTGCTACCTTGTCTTGTAGCTTCCTGGACCACCACATCAAATGTGATTTAAAGACAAAAGAAAAAAAAAGACCCTCTTGAATAAAATTTTCTGTATGATGATGTATGCATCACTCAACAATGTGCATCTAATTGGTAGCATCAGAACATAGAAGGTTGTGATGTCTATATCAGTAGGTGACTAATTATTACTGTCCATCTCTATTGCAGCGTTTGATTGAGGATAGGACACGGGGTAGAGACATGCGGACACAAAATTTTTGTACATTTTTGTACCTCGTTGAAACTAGAATACAGGGCTAGCAGGATATGAAATTACGCCGGGCAGGACATGAATTTTTTCTGTCTCTATTCCCATATCCTGTCCCTCCAACCAAATGCTGCCTATAGTCTTATCATTGTATAATACACAGCAATGCATCTTAGGGAACATCAAATTCAAGGAGAAAGGGCTGAGGAAATAGAATGCAGCAAATCCACTTCATTCCTATGAACTACACATCAAAAGCTTCAAATGAAATTCCTACCACTATACAAAAGATGTTTAACAGAAAATCATGTGATAATTTAGAGTGAAAATGGAAGAACTTAACCAGCCATAATGATTACCATTATTTGATGAGAATAAAACCTGTTTGGTTTTGCCATCAAATGGATAAATAGAAGAAGGAAAAGCAAATCGAAGACAGAAGGAGAAACTGAAGGATATATATAACTTTGCCACACCTTCCAGTCTGAGTAGACAACAATCTGTGGAAGCTCTCAGCAAACAAAGCCCTTGAACTGGAAGCGTTTTCACTGCTTTTCACAATTACCACAAGCAACAGTGAGCTGAAGTGTCAATCAGAACTAATCAAAGAACTAAAAGGAAAATCTAATAGCCATTTTCTTAATCCCAAATATTTCAATAACAGAAGAAAACAAAGTAAAGAGATGCAACACTATAGATGTAGCAGAGAGTAAAGGCAGTACATCCTACAATTATTGTTTGTATATATCACCAAAGGAGAGAAATAGATAATATATCTATATATATATATATATATATATATATAAAATTAAAACATAAACAAGTGAAGTGTAAACCAACCTTAAACCAATTCTTAACATGGTTTTAAGCCCCCAAAAAAATGGCTCAGATGCAGACACACACACACACAGAGGACGATATTATTGTAGCTTGAGCATTAGCTTTGTGTTCCTGTCAGACTGAACAAGATAGAGAGACATACTGTGATTTGCGGAGCTTCCTATGTATCATATAAAACACTGCAAGGGTAATATGGTCAATGTGGCTAAAGAATATAGTATCTAATAATATATGCATAGAATAATTTTTGTTAGTGAATCTTTCTCAGTAATGCTTGTGAGGACTCAATGCATGGAGGAATCAATTCTCAAGACCCATTGATAAATATGGTATGGTTGGAATTTGTTAGGTGGGTACCCACCACTATCATCACTCCATTTATATTTTGACACATTAAAAATAATAGTGCACGTCTCCATCTTTGTTGATACTGTAAAGCTCATTAATTACGAAATTTTCTTACCTTAAGCGGAGAAAATGATTTTGTGCATTATATGCATTATTTACCTTTTATTTCAATATTATTTTAATGGTAGATAATAATAAAAACGTTACCTCCAAAAGTAAATCTTATCTTATTCTTATAATTTAACATAATAATATTCAAAATTTCTCTCACTTCTCATCTTTCAACACTATGTCAAACACCTTTTTGTGTATTGATGTCAACATCATTCATGTTTTTTCTCGTGCATCTTCACCGAGTTCAAGTTATCATCGCAACATTTAGTTATATTAATTATTAATTTATTTTTTGTTGTTATATCATTTAAATATTTGCAAAAAAAAAAATTCGTAGTTACTTATATGATTTATCTTATTTCATTTTGATCTTGCTCGTATCAAATTTAAATGCCTAAAATAATGTCATTTTCTTTATTTTTTTATAAATGACTTAATTAGATAAACAATATATAAAACTTTTATTTTTTCTTTGTTTCAAGTAAGCTTTTAAAAATGCTTTCAGACTATACGTTTAAAAAGGTTAAGCAGAGTTTTAAAAAAAAAATCTATGACATCTAACAAGTTAATACTCAAACCAAATAAGTAGATCAAACTTGTTTTTAGCCGAAACCTAATTTCACTCGGTCTATTCCCACCTCTTTTCATACTACATGACATTATATTAAGATCAGTGGAATGGATAAATACACAAAAATTTTTTTTTAAAAATCCAACAATGAGAATACATTTCGAGATTGGGTTTAATTTAAATCAGGAGCACACAGTGGGGGGGACTTGTGTGTCGAAACATTGGTTGAGTACAATTAAAATATCTCCAAAGAAAATTGTCACAACTCCACTCTAAAGGCAAAAGGCATAACAATACAATCATGCACGTAGCTATAGTAGTATCATTCAGTAAAAAGTTTGTCATGATTACTTTGTTAATGAAAAAAAAGTGCATCATATATATTCATCACACAATCATTTCTTGATGATCTTACTCCTAGATGCCATTATATTCATAATAATCAAATATTTTAAAAGAACACGGGACGATAATTAGGGTGCTCAGCCTTTTAATGGAATGGACCGGCCCAACTTGTTTGGTATGAAGCACCAGCCCAAGTTGTTTCGTAAGCATCAAATGATGGAATCAATTTTTTAAAAAAATATCAAAAAAGGGGCATTCCGAGAATTGAACTCGGGACCTCTCGCACCCTAAGCGAGAATCATACCACTGGACCAAATGCCCGCTTGATGGTCAATGCACAAATTTTATTATACCATCTTTCAACGAGTGAGTTCTTTCCCTCCAAAGTATTGAACAGCGAATTTTATGCTTCATCTTCGTTCACTTTCATTTCCCCTCCAAATTGAAGCGTCGTTTCCGTAATTTCCGAAAATCTCCTTCTTCTTCTTCTCTGATCATAGTGTTAGGGTTTCAGTTTTATTTCACCCTCACCAAATGCATCATCTATCTACGCTTAACCTTTGATCAACATTCACAAATCATTTAAACCCCCCCCCCCNCTGGTATATTTTTTTCGATTCTTCTTTATTTCTTCATTATTATTACTTTTTTTTTTTTGAATTTTCTGTTAACTTGTTTATCGTTTTACTTCAATCATTCGTTTTTCCAATAGATGCATGCTTAGAGAGAGATGGAGATGGCAAGAGTAGTGTATCATTTTTTGATCGCATTGTTTTTTTTTTCTGCGCATTTTGAAATTATTCAGAAACTGCGTTTCTCTGTTAGGTTGAGAATTTTGTTTCAAATGCGGGCTACACTTGATTGTAATGAAAATGAAGCAAACCAACCTCACTCATTAAGTTAATCAAAAGCCTGTGTAGCTTTTATTCGTATGGAGTATTTAATATGGGGAAAAAAAGATTCTATTCATGATCATCCATGATGGGAGAGTGTGCAACATGTTGATATATTTGTATGTAAGAATTAATAAGCATTTGAGGAAGTTATCGATTCTGGTTCTGGGTGATGATACTAGCTTAGCCTAATGATTATGTTGTTTGTCTACAATTAGGAGATAAAGATGCTAATGAAGATGAGTTGGAAGAAACTGAGCTCTTCAATGACACCTTAGTGCTCAATAGTCCCTTCACTGAACCCCAAGTAGAAAATCTCAAACTGAACACTGAGCTTGTGGTGGAGGATTCAACCCTGGGAGAGGACATGCCAAGTGGTCCAACATTTAAGTATGGAGACGGAGTAGTGCTTGATAGTGAGGATGAAGAAATGGATAATTGTGTGACACTAACTGCTGTGAAAGGACTACTTGATGATAGAACTAGTCCAACTGTAAGAATTCCTTCGATGCGTTTCCAGAAGAGACAGCTGAAACCACCTTATGAGCAAGCAGACTCAAATGCCACCTCTTTTATGAAAGCTGCTGCTGGTATGTGTTTATTATGCTGGTGATCATGTGAATTGGTGCCATGTTTCTGTCCTGTAGATAATTTCACCCCTGAAAGTTATTCTTGATAGTATCATAATACTATATTGAAGTATTTGTTTCTAAAGATTTTCATGAATTATTAATTTGTAAAGAACATTGTATGCTTGCAGGGGAAATAAGAGTTGCAGTTGATCCTAAAAGCTTTAATGACAAAATTCATCTCTATCTACCTGAAGGGTCAAATCACATTCCCTCACCAGAGCCGGGGGATCCAACCCAAGCCGCACTTGGCTTTGTGGATCGGTACTTGTCATCTGATAATGTGGACTTGTTTCAAGAAATTCAATATAGGAAGACAACTAGAGAGAAATCACCTCTAGTCCCAAGTGCAAGGGGATCGCTGAGTTTGGCTAGAAAAGTTGAAGCTTGTACTCGGAATGGAGAAGAAACCTTCAGATTTGTTGACAGTGATCAAAATGACATAGGAATTGGTATCTTTTGCAAAGAGGCTGACACATCTTCAAATTTTGGAAGCTTCAGACAGACATATATGAGGACAAGACAGAAAGAAGGTGGCCATCTTCAGAACCAAGGAATATGCAGTACTGGTAATAGATGTGACGAGAGCTTAGTCCAAGGACCAGAAATGGTAACCAAAAATAATAGCTCGTTCAATGAGTTGAATGGTCAGTCAAGTGTAACAAGAGAGAATGTTAATGCTCATTCCTGTCTGACACATTCAGAAGACATGTTGGATATTGGTTTTGATACTCAAATAGCTGCTGAAGCTATGGAGGCCTTAGCATTTGTGCCCCCCACTGGCTGTCATTTTGATGATGCTCACCAACCGGAAAATGAACTTGATGGTTCTTTGAGCATTTTGACAGAGAATGAAGCTCATTTGAAAAATTCCTTGCATGGAGAGAATTCTGCTTTACATTCCATGACAACAAAATCAAAAAAGAGAAATGTCTTGTCCTGTAGTTTTAGCAAAGTAACTCCTAGTTCCTCTTCCAAGCTCACTGAGAGTCCGGAGCCAAATCCTGTGTCAGGGAAAATGCAAAAAATGATGAAAAGCAAGTCAACTTTTGAGGGACAGTTTGGAAATAATACTACTACACCAATATTCACTGAACCTGTCTCACTTGAAGAAGTTTGCTCAACGGGAGAGTATATGAGTTTTCAAACTGCTGCAAAAGAAACCAAAAATCAGAATAAGAGCAGATGGACAAGGATCAGAGATCAACAAAGCTGTCATACAAAGAAGGACAAGAATGTCAAGGTGGAAGGCACTATTAGACACAAGAGGAAGGGGGGTGATTTAGTGGCTGATCCATTGACGTTGAGTACCAGGGAAAAACGTCTCAAAAGGCCTACCAATTCGAGTGGGATGGCTATGAAGAACAAGCTGAATCATCAGCTTCAATTTAGTCCACAGCTATCTGCTTCCAACAGTCTTCTAAGAAATGATTATTGGGTTTATCCAAAAAGAGCAAGAGGGAAAAGAAAGCAGGCTAATGTGCAAAACAATCTTGATGCACCTAAAGAAATCAATGTCTACCCCACTAAAAGTCTAGGAGGCCAAGATGATGAGGATAAATCATGTTTTCCTCACACCCTTCCACTCTGCAAAGCTTCAAGTGATGACAGCAGCAGATGCTTGTTAATGGGGATGATACCAGAGGCTCAACCAGGATCAGCTGATTATGCCATGAAATTTGAAAACCAACATGATACCCATCCATTATTGCTTGCACATGTTGGAATATCATCAAATAAGTACGCTGCACAATCAAGTTCAGAAATTCCAGCTACAATCAGCTCAACTAAAGGCATAAACTTTTCAAATGCTAATCATACGTACAATGAGGATCACAAAAAGCCATGTGATAAAAACATGCCAAAATTTTCCCTTTTGAAGGAGCTTATCAGTTTAGGAGTTTCTAAGCCCACGTCAAATCTGATATGGAAAGATCTGAGACAACGAAGAGATATGACAGTTGTTCGAGTTTTGCTTAGCCATCATTTGGATGACACTGTCATCAAGAAGCAAAAAAAGGTACACTGTTGATTTATGTTTGACACACAAGATGCCAAATATTACCATTTCCAACTAGTGATTTTGTCATGTTCTCCCTGCAGATCTTGACACGGCTCAATCTATCTATTGCATCAAGCTCAATGGAGGCCACACATTTCATAGCAGACAAATTTACACGTACAAAGAATATGTTGGAAACAATGGCTCTTGGTAAGTTAGTGGTGACACACTTGTGGCTTGAGGGCTGTAAGCAAGCCAACTGTTTTATTGATGAGAAAAGCTACATTCTGAGAGATGCAAAAAAGGAAAAGGAGATAGGCTTTTGCATGCCTGTTTCTCTAGCTCGAGCAAAACAGAATCCACTCCTGAAGGTATTCATGTAAATGTCCTTTAGTAGTGCTCAAATTCTTATGTAATCGTCACTTTTTTGCCTTATAATTTGGTTGCGTGCCTCTACAGGGTAAAAGAGTCTACATCACACCACACATTAAACCTGATAAGAAAGTGATTGCGAACTTGGTAACAGCTGTTCATGGTCAGGTATGCATATTCGCCTATGTATAACACTGGAACTGCAGTTGACTCGTGGTTGCAACGTTAGGCCTATTTTGACAATTTGATGAGTTGTGTACCCTTCATTCTACCCAAATTTTCATAAACTTATTCATTTATGAATTGTCATCACTCTTCAGGTGGTTGATGAAAGTCAGATATGTGCGGACAAGGATGATAAGATAGTAGATGATTTGTTGATTCTTTCTTGTGAAGATGACTATGCAATATGCGACAGTTTCCTTAAGAGAGGTGTTGATACCTTCAATCTTCTCAATAAATAAGGCAGTTAAGCTTTATCATATATAAATGTCATATGGAATTACTTCAATTTGCAGGAGCTACTGTTTATGACTCGGAGCTTCTTCTGAATGGAATTGTTATCCAGAAATTGGAACTTGAGAAGTATGATAAAATTTGGAAGTCATTTTTTCTTTCAAGTTGTCTTTTATTGTTTGTTCACTTAAACAAGGAAACTTCATTCTTTTCTCTCTCTCCCTTTTTTTCATAGTTAGACATATCACTATCAACCATATATAATGCCTTCTTTGATCTCAACCATGTATGGCTGTCTCCCATTAAAGTGACTTTATTGACTCGAAATAAAGAAAAAACTAAGGGTACATTTAAATTTGAGTGAAGCATATTAAGCTGTTGAAATTGCTACATGAACCCGTAGTTTTCTGTAGTGTTCCTCCTGAACTTATGTCTAAACTAGTTAGCCGCATATAATCACAATTAATGCTATGCAATCATCAAGGTAGGCAATTGTCATTTTTTGGACTACATTCAGATTCAGGAGCCAAGCTGAGACTTTTTCACTTGCATTTTTAGTGAGTCCATTCATCAGAGTTGTGGGAAAGATAAAATAAATTCTTCCAATATTCAGTTATGCATCATCTGAAATTTAACACTAACTTGAACTTTGACAGACATCAGCTCTTCAAGGATCAAACTACAAGAAATGGACCAACTACGTGCAAAGGGAAAGTTTATAGAAGGCGTTCGAGCCCAGCATCTGCACCATAGTTGATTCTTGAGACGGTATTATGTTGTACAGTAGAATTCACAAAACCAATGGACTTTGTGGTCTTATGTTGGTGTTTTAGCGCCCCTCCTCTCTTTTTGTTGGGCATATTCTGCTAAAAGAATCAAAATGATGGCAAAGGATAGCTTCAGGGTAGGAATAGTTTTACTGTAGTACAAAGACTCTTAACAAATTTGTCCATATACATAGAATAGGCCTTGTTATGTATGCTGCTAGGTAGTGCCTTGTGATACATCATCTGATTTTTTGTGCATAGTAGACAACCCATGCGTACAGAACCACATTGTCACTTTGCCAGATCATGACAAGCTAGTTACAACTTGCAATCTGACTAGGTTATCTCACAAACTTGCACCGCATGATTCATGACCATATGAAAAAAAGGCAAAAGATATGGTCTAGAACTGTGTAGAACTGCTAAACTGGGCCCGCCTGAACTATTCTGGCCAGGCTGTTTTGGGTTGGACAAATTTTTGGGTCAATCATTCGGATTTTTTGTCATGAATGGCGTATGTTGAGTTAGAATTCAATTAGCTCAGTCCACATTCATTGTGTGGGCTGAGTTGGGCAGATCAACTCGTTAGTCTAGTAATTTTTTTGAAAGAAAATGCAATAAGTTTAAATCTTTTTTCATCAAAAATGAATTTTATTTTTAAAAGCTTGAACAAATGAAAATCTAAATATTTGGTCAAAATAATGTTGAACCAATCGCATAAATTAGAGACTTGAATTGCTCATGGTTTTAATTTTATCAAGTAAAAAATTGGAACTTGAGCCAACGCACTAGTCCATCCTAAGGCGGGTTGGCTGAGTTTACGCCAAATCAAATCAGATCAAAATAAATTCAAATGTAAATTTATCATCCCAGTTCACACATTTTTGTTATTTAACTTTGCCCATTGTGCTTAACCCTTTTAATAGCTCTAAATGTGAAAATTAAATGTTGCCTCCAGATATTATGGGTAGGAAGCCTTCTCTGATGAAGTTGACAAGCTTCACAACGAATCAAGTTGACTTTGCCTAAGTAGCTGTTGCCTTTTTCACCATAATTCCTAGTGAACTTATCAATGAAATTTCCTTTGTTTTAGCTGGAAGACTATCAATATGTAAACTGTAGCAGTATTTTACTTTCCCACGTGATACTAGTATTTTACTTTCACTCTGAGAAGACTCAACTGAATTTGCAAACGCAAAGTAAAAATGTCACATTGGATTTTGAGAATCTGTACTAATAAATAATGGATTTTGAGAATCTGTACTAATAAATAAAGCCGATTGGAAAAAAAAAAACAAAAACGTTTTTGATCTCTTCAAATAGTATAAAATTACATTTTGAGATTCATAATTTTATATCAAAAATACTACTCTCAATTATACTTAATTAAGTACACCAATATTACATGAGTTAAAACACAAACTTTATGTGTATAAATACGGGATGTGTGTATGGTATATGATTTTTGGTGTACGTGTAACAGAACTCATTTTATATTGAGATATATGTCTATCTTTTCTATTTACCAACCACAATATCACACTCTCCCCACTTTTTATTTTTCATTAACTTCTCATTCACATCCATAATTCATAATCACCCCCATTTTCTACCATGCTCCCCATTTGACAAGCACGAATAAGGCCCACTAGTAATATACGTAATGCATTGCACTACTGAATTTAGATTTCATTATATATTATATTATTTTATTTCTTTCAACTTTAAAAATCAACCGTTAATCCATTTGTCAAGTAAATCACACCGGTAATATGTCGAGCTGAGTATCACTGTCAAAATATAAATACCTTTTTAGTAAACATGATTTACCCAGGGACATTGTTGTTGTGGAAATCGAAGAGGCTAAAAAGCCAGTTGAGGTGCTTATTTCCTAATCTACACTAACATAAAAAGAATATCCAAGTGTAACAGCCATTTTGGTATCTTTTTTTCCCCCACTTCTTTTACCCTTACATACTCTATAGTCTAGACAGGTTTTTTATAATAGTTTCCAGTCTCTATTTGGCACGCACAAAGTTTAGAAAGCGAAATGTATCACCTTCAAATGTCGTTGCATGCTTCATAACTTGGGTTGTTTACAAAGATAGGAACAAGGTCTCTACCAATGAGAACTGCAGAGAACAAAATCCCTCAAAAGCAACCATCTTTTGGCATCCAAATCCAATAGTTTATTAAACTCAATTTTCTAAAATAAGGCTTGTATCGGACAAATGCAAGGTGACAACCATAAACTATGGGAAAGCAATTCTATGCAGCTCCATGTAGCAATTATCAACCAAGCAACCATATCACCAATCCCAAGTTATATTAATTCTAACCCTAACTTGCAGTGAAAACTAGAAGTTTATCGATGTGATAAAGCTTGGATTGAAAAAAAATAACAATAATAATCATCAAAGCTATGTCAGAAAATTTTAATTTCTAAGCAACTAGCACGTAACTGATGCAAGTTTTACAATCATTCTTGCTGCTTGACACCCTACATACCAAAAATCTCAAAATATTATTACTCCAAATATAAGTTGTTAGATCAACAGCTTGGTGGAAGAGCAAAAATAATTCTATTCATATGACTCCCATGGGCCATAGCAGATAGAATTAGAGAGTGTAGAATGCAACAAATGTTAGAACCCCAGCAAACACTAAAGCTTTCTCCCTCAGTTATCAATACAAAATAGCAAAGAAAAAGCCGACGAAACGTTTGTTTGCACTAGGTAATTCCATATAACACAGTATACAAGCTTTACCAGGTCAGTGATTGCCATCAGGTGCTTGAGCATTGGCATTGTAACTACCGTAGTCTCCAGTTGACGGTGCTGATGAGTTAGCTTGATACATTGCTGGTGAAACCATAGAGGGAGCACCATTGGAAGCTGGTGTTGTATTGCTTCCAGGAACTATTGATGGAGGAGGAGCTAATGTAGGAGGCCTGGGTAAGGTATTTGCTTGACCTGGTACTGAGGGAGCACCGGGTGGAGGTACCATTTGTGGCATGCCAGGTGCAGATGGATATCCTGTGGAGTTCAATTGAAAATCAGTCACACTACATGTGGCTAGAATAATGCAAATAGTTTATAATGCTGGAACATGGCTACACAATTTTCCAGAGCTTCTGGCACAAGAATAGAAGGTTGCTGCTTCAAACCAAAAATTCTCATACAAACAAATATATACAGGCACAAATTCTCGAATATTTTCTTATTTGAAGAAAATAGATTTTTTTAATGAGAGAATCCAAAGAATCAATGAGCTTGAATAAAAATTAAATTCATATGAAAGGCAATAACAGCAACGAAAGCCAAACAAAATTTGCAGTGAACCACTAATATTTGCATAATCATCATTCATAGCAAATGTAAACAAAAGCTAAGAACCAAATCTGTCTGAGTGTAAAATGCAGAAGACAGTTGCATATTCACCAGGTGCAGCAGGACCTGGTCTAGGAAAAACAGGTCTCATCCCCAGTATTAGTGGTTGACCTCCAGGAACTTGTGAAATTCCAGGAATGGGAAATCTCGGCGGCGGCAGGATTGGAAGGGAAGGCCTTTGAGCCACCATGTGGTTATAAGTCATGCCGACCTGTTGAAACGCAGCGGCTTGCCCAAGATGTTCCTTGATCCTTTGATCAATTAGACTTTGGGTTTGCTGTTCTTCAAATTGCTGGTAGTATGACCTCACATTCCCCTGAATCAATGCGCCAATAGACATAAACACCAGACGTAACAAAAACACAAAATAATAATAAGCGAGTAAAAACTTCACAGTACCTTGTGTTTGTAACCTGCATTATGCTGCTTTCTTACAGATGGCTACAACATGAACAAACAAACACAAACAATGTTATCAAACAAAAAAAGCCCTGCAAATTGCAATTATGGCAAACAACCTTCAAGTAATTAACCCTAAAAATCACATTTTTCAAAAACAATACAAAACCAAACTTAAACCTATAAAATCAAAAAATAAAATAAAATCGCAATTCGTAAGCCGCGTAAATCAGGTGCTGGTGTTACGATCACAAAACAAAAGCTAAAATGAGAAACTTACAGAATCGTGGGTCAAATAGGTATCGCAGTAATCACAGTAGTAGCTGCAAAATAGAAAAAGAATGAAGGATTAGCGAGTTCACATTCACATGGGAAATTCGATTCCAATACAGAATCACCGTTACGATACGCACCGAGGCATCTCGTCAGAGAAGAGATTTGGTGGCGATAAAACCCTAGCGATTGATTGAAGACACAACACAGCTATAGAGTTTTTGCAAACTTACTACGACGTCGTCTTGCCACCAAGTACAAGTAAAAATCGTTCAACCCTTACTTATCTACGTTTTTTCATTTTCCGAATCACTAGTATCGGGTTGCCCTTCTAGTCCGGGCTGGAGAAATTGAAGTACCCACTTATGGAGTGTTTGCCCTCACCAATGTATTTTGTTACACTGATTTATTTATTTTTGTGTTAACATGTTTAAACTTATAAATTAAAAATAATTCAAATATTAGAAGATTTTAAGAATAGTTTTGATATATTATCCCAGATAAAAATGATTTGATACATTATCGATTGTCAAGTGTTTTATATTATTAATCAATTATATTTTTACTGTGTTTGTTTGCACATTGTATTAAAATTAAATTATAATTATTATTAACCGTAATTGTATTAGTATTTTTTTTCTTCAGAAATGCTCTGTGTACACTGCAGAAACATACACTCATACATACATCACTGTTTTATAGGAGTTTATATGCTATTAATTATCATTGTACGTATAACATATAATTATACACAATGCACGCGCTTCAATCCCGAACTCGTTCTAGTCATCGTTTTCACTCATCGTCTTCAACATTTCATCCTTGTTATGTTATGTTATGTTTATCATCATCATTCTCTCATCCTCTCATCATCCTCATCCTTTCTTTGATTATCATCATCGTCATCTTTTCTTTGATTATCCACTCATCATTATCATTCATTTTTCTGTTTTGTTTATAATCATCGTCGTCATCGTTTTCATGCTTTTTTTCTTTGATTTCCATAGAGAGTTTTGTTCTTTGACGTCTCTGTGAAATTCTAATGTATTAAAGCTTTATACGTTCTAATGCACGTTCATCACTGATATCACAGAAAATTGAATGTGCAAACTTTAAATCGGCGTATGTGCAAACATTAAATGGGCTTATGCGCAAACATTATCCACATGCCACAGGTTCTATTTTTGTTGAGGAAGAGGATGTTCATTTTGGCACATTCTTAACCTTTCAACAATTAATCCATAAATATTATAAACATTTTGACACAATTTTTTACATATTATCATGAATAAACATTAGATGGTGTGATATAAGCATTATGTGTTTGTCAAAAATGCATAAAAATGCAGAATCTGATGTGTTGTAGAAGTGTGCAAACTTGCGTATGCGCAAACATTAAATGGGCTTATGCGCAAACATTATCCACATGCCACAGGTCTTTGTTGAGGAAGATGATGTGCATTTTGACACATTTCTAATTAATCCATAAATATTATAAACATTTTGATACAATTTTTTACATATTATCAGAAATAAACATTAGATGGTGTGATATAAGCATTATGTGTTTGTCACAAATGCATAAAAATGCATAATCTGATGTGTTGTAGAAGTGTGTAAATTTTAAATAGGCGTATGCGCAAACATTAAATGAGTTTATGTGCAAACATTATGGGCGCATTCAAGAAGCAAGAAGCGTGCATTCACGCGCTAGTGGGTGAGAGTGGGAGAGAGAATGGAGAAGGCGATTATTTTGGGAGCTCACACTATTCTAATACGGGTGTATATATTATGTATGGAATATAGGTGTGCATGTAGCATTACTATTTTTTTTTNTCCACGTGTTTTAATGATATATAGGTGCTTTGAGGAAACTTCCAGCATTTCAATTTTATTAAAGTTGCGATTGCTACAAGTGGCGAAACTGAGACAAAGGCGTGAGAACAAAAAAAAATGTTTTTTTTATGTGAAAAATGGAATGATCCTTAGTGAGTTTCATTGATTGGGTGAGATTACATTACATAGGAGAGAGCTCACTTTTACTTGTTGCACGTCATTGCTTAGGTAACAAATCAAACTGCATAACAAACTTAACTAACACTCCTAAATATGCTAACAGATTTTGTGACGTGAGGTCATTGGTTGAGGTCACGTGATTACAAGAGTAATACTCAACAACTTTATTGAAGTTAAGATAGAGGATACACAAAATTAAAGTTTAGATAAATAAAAATTATCTCTATATTTTTCATTGTGTCTTTGTCTCCTTATATTTTTTTTGACAATAAACGTAAGATAAAAAGATACAAACAAGATGACTCATTTCCTAGCTAAGCTTGTGTATAATTCACCTTGTTCAATTTAGATAGTGGATGCACCACATAGTATTCTTCCTCTATCCTCTAATGATTGTAACAATTTACGCCCTCTTGAATGAAATCAAATGTTTCGCATTTAAAAAAGAAAAAAGAAGAAAAAACTAGTAGAACACCTGATCATAATTTTGTTCACCAATGCATCGGAAAGTGAGCTTGGACATAGGATAGGTGAAAAGATTCTAGTGTTGGCTCTCATGGTCCATTTCTAGTGGTGGGCACATGCTCTAATTTCCCCAGGAAAATGGAAAAAGGAAAAGAAAAATAAATAAATTTAAGTATATCAAATCATCATACAGCATCAGCCCAAAAGAGACGCACGAGATAATCTGACTGAAGAAATGTTTTATAGCAGACCTTTTACTGTTGTTTCTTGTTTTAGGAAAGTGGCCCAACCCAAGAATGTACCATCACACAAATACTCATTTGCAAAATTTGACAACTGTCACTGTCGTTTACAAACTCCATGAGATTATTTCCCAACCTGGCAATAGCAAATACCATAATGCAGAATATATATACACACACACATATATATATATTATATAGTAATATATTATGATACAAATCAAAGGGCACTACTAGATCTTGATTTGAGCTGGTCCAATTGAATTGGTAGCAATTGCATTCAAGATTAATGCAATTTGCAATTGCTCTTTTGCGCCTTCAAAGTTGAAAATTGAAAGCAAATAGCCTTTTTTTTCTTCTTTTGCAGTTCTATGCTGTCCTTTTTATTAAATGTATCCAATCCTTGTTATCATGTGGCCACGAGAATTTGATAAATATCCAATCCAAATGCTTCTCTCCCTCATCAACCCAAAAAGGTAAACGTCCTCTACATAAACAATTTGACAACCTTTTAATATTGACCTGAAAGTGAAAAGGAACTATCGACCCTCTTTAGTTTAGTGCGAATGTTTCGGATTTTCCACTTAGACAAGACTATGGAAAAATAATCAACGGATAAAATAATGTTATTTATTTATTCAATTCGTGACACATTGATATTTCTGATTTAAATCTAAATTACATCGAATTTACTAGCTGAGTTGTTTCTCTGAGGACCATTCCATATGAGGAATTTACTCTACATGCAGGTGTGCCACAACATGTTCGGAATTTTAATATTGACTCGAAATTGAAGCAAGTTTTTTAAAGGCCCTTGCATGAATTTTTGTGTTGTGTTTTAAAAAATTATAAATAAATATAAATTTACTCACTAAATGATATTTTATATTTTTTTATTTTGTTTGAAAATATATTAAGTATCATTTGAGTAAATTAATTCATTGAGTCTCTTAAACATTCTTTGTATAATTTATTTGAATTTAAATTTCAAAACATGAATAAATGGAAGCCAACAAGCCCCATACATAAATGCCAAAAGGAAAGAGCTAATTTGGGGGAATAAATAAATAAAGTTGTGGCCTGGATTGATGCCGTAGTTAGGGACATAGTAAAAACAGGGTAAAAAATGAAAGAGCAATGTTTAAGCTTCTTACCCCATACTCTTTAATTTTTTTTATTATTAAATAAGATAAATATATATATATATATATATATTCAATGCCTTAAAATTTTTAAAAACATCAATTTTCTTATCTCATTTAATAACTAATAAAAAGTTCAAAAAGGTGAATTAAACTCAAACATTACTCAAAATAAAATAAAATAAAATGAAAAATTTAAATGGGTATTTTCCTTTCCTTGTCTTGATTTGGCAATTGGTAGAGAGAGAAAGATGGCAACATTCATCTATCAACCATTTGCGCTGTCTTGGCGGGACAGACTGGCGTACTTATCTTTGTACCTCGATTTTCTCGCTTACTACCATACTACCCCCATTTTCTCCTTATTTACTTCTCTACCCTTTTATTTCCTCCTATTTCTAATCTTTAATCTAAGAGTTATTTATTTATTTATTATTTTCACTTCATTAAATAAAATAGGCAACCACGCTCATGCATTTGTAGTTTATTCATTGAGATCATCATGATTCGTGATATCTAATTCTAGATATGGTTTTTTTTTGGTCGTGTTTTTATTTTCCTTCAGTTTGTTACTTACAGTGTATCAGTTACTTGATTTGTGTCTAGAGGTTATTCTTAAGAATAAAATTTTATCATCCTAAACATATTTTTAAATACTTTCTCCAATAATAGTATTTTTTTAATTTTTAGATATATTATTAAAAAATGACTTTTATTAATAGATGGAAGAAGTATTAAGTAAAACAGTAAAACTCCAAGTCATCTCTCACAAATTTAACGTTAAACAAGTTGGCATCAAAAAAATAAAAATAAATAAATTAAGTGGTCCCTTACATTTCAATAAACAAATTAGTCTCCCTACAAATACAAATATTTTATGTGGTCCTTGACATGTTATAGTGCATTTTTGTGATCTTCACATTTTATTAAAATAGATAAATTAATCTCTCACAAATATAAATATTTTGGATGAAATTATCGTTAAGAGAATTAACTTGTCTATTTTATTAAAGTATAAGAGATCACACAAGTTTTTTTTTTTTTTTAAGGACCAAATTGTCTGGTCTTAAAATTGTGAGAGAATAACTTATAGATCTACTCAAAATTAAAATAAAGTTATTACTTTATTTAATATTTAAAAAATATTTAAAAAGATTGTTAATAGAATCAATTATTTATCTATTCTTTATAGCAAAAAAGGGAGAAGAAAAAATGGCAAGACTTTAAGGATTAAGATGCACGCAAGGTCACATGTATTTTGAGTGTAAGGTGCATATTTTTTTTTTTACATGTTTCTAACACTAAAGTGAAGATTGAAAGAGTTGAATTCAACAACTAATAAATGACAATAACGTGGGTTACCAAACAAGAATGACTATGATTAGCCAAGCATGATGGGACCTTCTCTCATTCTGCTTTGAATTGCCTAATCTTTTTCTCGACAAATTTTTAGATATATAAATATGATTTTAACACTTTAAATTGCTCGCATAAAAAAATGACGACACACATAAATAAGAAAATGTGTCTGCATTCACATACATACATACATACATACATACATACATATATATATATATATATATATACACTAAGGAGATATAAAATATAACTATTATTTTATTTTATATTATTATTAGAGTGTATACAAAATGTAACCATTCTTCTTTTTTAAAAAATTTAAGTTAATAACTTTTAATTTTCAAACTTATTTATTGGATTTCTTAAGGCATGCCGAATTAGGTCAGATCGAATAAGTTTATTTAGTCTACTAATGTTTTATCTAGTGTTTGGCGATGCGCACACATCGAATTAGATAAACTAATCCAATAATGTTTGATATTATTATTATATTATGAATAATACTATTATTATTATGATTAATATTAATATTAGTTTATTAATAATAATAATGATTATTATTATTATTACTACTTAATTATTACACTCTTATCAATACTAATCCCACTCTCATAGTTAAATTAACTTATCTATTAAAATAATAATAATAATAATAATAATTATTATTATTATTATTAAAAAAATTGATTTACCCTATCATCCTTTCATCTAAAACACTATATTAAAATTTAATTACGTCTTATCCTATTTTTCTTTATTCTATTAATCCTTATCTTATCCGCCCTTATCTTATTCGACGTGCCAAACAGGTCTTTGAATACTCTTTAAAAATAAAATGTAACTACTATTACCACTCACTATTTGATTATGTTCAGTACAAGGAGACAAGACAAGGAACATAGACACAGGGTAGAGACCGAGAAATTTTTTGTCTCCCTATACCCCTAGTTTGTATCCAAAATTGTTTTTGTCTTCGTATGAATCTTTATCATTTTGTCTTATCCTTTGTACTAAAATCATCCTTTATTTTCACTTCCACTCACACTCACTAGTTTTAAATAAAGCCAATAAATCTTATATAATACAGCTAAATTTAAAGTGTTAAAATCTTGTTTAGGCAAGAATTTCTGTCAACCCAGTGATGGGGAACAATGTGTAAATGCAGAGTTGAATTGACGCCGATTTCCCTTTCCAAACGGTAAACCGCCCTAGAAGATGCATGATACCCGGCGAATTTTGTCTTCAAACGGTATTCAAATTTCAAAAGCTATATTATAATAAAGTCAAAACCATTAGTAATAAATATACTACATAGCCATGCGTCCCCTCCCCCTATAGTAAATGAAGCACCAAAATGAAACTAATTAAAGTGACCAAATCTAAGATATCATTACTTAGTTGAGCATATCTAAAGAGCCTAAATCACCATCATCACTTGATCTCTATGCCCAAGTGACCAAATCTTTATTTTGGTGGTCACAATACAGGACAATAGCTGGATTTTTTACATACATATGGCACTTAGAATTTTTTAATCCCATAATATGGTCACTGGGAAAAAATTACAAGAGTATGGGCGGATTTTCTGAAATCTCCACACTATGTGGTGATTTCAAAAAAATCTGAATTTATCTTTTTTTTTTTAATTTTTGGGGCTGAAATCACCACCAAGGGTGGAGATTTCAGACTTTAAAATCTCCCTGACCAGTGGAGATTTCAGCGACGCGAAATCCTATGTTCTGAAATCTCCCTGACAAGTGGAGATTTCAGAAATTCGCCCATACTCCTGTAATTTTGCATTTTGACCCATATATTTAGATTTCTCTCTCTCCCAAACCATATAAATGTCAAAACCCCACAATAGCTCTTGAAATTTACTCCTCGGTGCTTGTTCACCACAATAGCTTTTTTGGTGGAAATTAATTCGTTCACCACTGTTGGTTAAATGTTAAAAACATTGATACAAATTTATGAGAGCTGCATAAGCATATGAATATGAAAATTTGGACAACAATTATTTTTGGTGTGACAAAGATAAAAGACAGCAATTACTCACGAACAAAATGAGTCTCCAGCAAATGCCCTAATAATAACCGATGAAGCAAGAAAAACAAAACTGAAAATTTTATTTAGGCCAAGCTAACTAATACGACAACTAAATTTGTAGTATTCTGAAAAAAAAAAAGTTGATAGAAAGAACAGTCAAATATAGTAACGTGCAAATATATAGCACTGATCAAATAGCTGCTCTATGACAAATGATAAGCTAACAGAGAAATTTTATAGTTGCATTTTCTGACTACATTTATTTACGATTATGTTTCATACTCCTATATTTTACATTAATAACAACTTTTTTTTTCTTCAGAAGTTCAACAACTTTCAAAATTCCAAAATCCATTTATTTACGTTTATTTATTATTATTTTTATTCATATTTATTTATTCTTTTGAACATAAAAAAAATAACTATTACTATTGGATTTTTTATAAGTATATTCTCGTAAATGTAACAAATCCTTGTAATACATATATGATACAAGATTTACAATTGTGTGAGCAACGACACTGAAATTGTCACAAGATATGGTGATTTCAGCAGTACTTGAGATCATCACTGACAATTTTTGCCTTTTTAAAAAAAATTGAAATCGCCCTACATTATAACGATTTCAGTTTTTCGACCCATACTTTTGTAAAATTCGTATCCAACCCATTTTTTAGCAACAGTTATATACTAACTCATAGAAAAGTTAATGCCCCATTGCTATTAGTAGTACTTCATTAATAGAACTTGAGTATAGTAATTAGTAATGAGTAAAGTCTCTTCTTTAATAGAAGAATCAAAGTTTACAACAAGAAAAACGTAAATGTTGACTAAAATTTGGAGTGTTTTTGGGTACATATAAGGGTGTTCACAGTCTACATACGAAGTGATAAATTATTGATCATAAAATATTTTTTTATTTTATTTTCATGAATAAGATCAAACTCATATTAACGTAGTTAAGGGAGGAGATGAATTAACACTTCATCACAATTGTTGGTTAAACTTTGGGTGTTCAAGTCTTCTCTTCTTCCACAATTTTGTAAACAAAATAGGAAAAATAATAAAAATATATTTCCTATTTTTTATTTTATATTCCTCACCTTCCAAAAGGAATATTTAGAGAAAAAAAGGGGGGAGGGAGCTGACACAATTACAAAAAGGAAAAACATAACTTCCAAACTGGCTTAATCAGTGGGTTTGTTTTGTTAAGGAGAGCGAAGAAGAAAGAAAAGAAAAGAAAGTGCACATGATGCAGGTAGAGAGAGAGGCGCCACTACCAAGCACTACCACCACCAGCTGTAACCCAGTGGCATTACCGTAATAAAACCCCATAACCGTGTCCCAACGCAAACCCTTTAATAATTAAAAATAAATAAAAATAGTGCATAATAATTTTTAATATTTTAGGCATTGAATTGAAGATCCAAGTTATTGCCAATCCAGAAAAACCACTCCCCCTTCAATTTCGCCCTCCGACGACTCCAACAATACCAAATCCAAATCTCACAGTTACAGAGAGAGAAAGAGGAGAGAGAAAGTTTCAGTGCCGAAAAACGCAGAGCGAGATTTCAGAGAGAGGAGAGAGAAAGCTTGATAAGAGGCATTAATGGCCGAAGCGAAGGAAGAGAGCAAGTCTAGCGAGGAGAGTGTGAAGCTGTTCGTAGGTCAGGTGCCGAAGCACATGACGGAATCGGAGCTTCTCGCAATGTTCAAGGAGTTCGCCTTGGTGGACGAGGTCAACATCATCAAGGACAAGGCCACGCGCGCTTCTCGAGGTCAGTGCTTGTGTCTACACTCGCCCCACGCGCCGCCACCCGCCGCTCTCTTCTCTTCCCGATGCCGAATCTCGCATTCTCCGCTTTTTTTTTTCTTTTTTTCTTTTTTTGCTTCCTTTCATTCCTTCGTTTCGAAGGTTCCTCAGATTCGTTCAGGTTCAGAGCCGTTGCGGTAACTTCCAACCCTAAATTTTTTGCAGGTTGCTGCTTCGTGATTTGTCCGTCGAGGGAAGAGGCTGATAAGGCCGTCAATGCCTGTCATAATAAGAAAACGCTGCCAGGGGTAGGTGCATTTTTCATACACCGCGCTCTGTTTTTTTCTCTTCCTGTTAATTGTTGTGTTTTTAGGATAGTGTTGGATCCGAGTCTTGATTGAATGATATAATATATGATAGGGGAATGAATGGCACTACTATAAATGAGTGCTATTTATGTAGTTACTGATGCTGACGAGTGCATAGTAATGATGAGTGTCCTAACTGGGCAAGAACATGTGTCTAATTTTTGGAATTTATGTGGTGGCACTTACTATATTTGGGTGACCGACTCAACTCGCTCTCACTGCCTAAAAGCACTCTCACATTTAGTGCTCCACATTGTGGGTGTGTTTTGTTTGAGTCCTTTACCTTTTACTAACTTTAGATGTTGGTCAATGGAAGAAGGCCTTCGGCCAAGTTTGTGATTTGTATGGAAGTGGATCATGTCTTAGTTATTTTTAGCATGCATGAGCTCGAGCAGATTCATGGTAATTCTCAACCAGATATGCAGAGCTGAAAATAACACATCACAGTTATTCTTTTCGAAAATAACATATTTCAACCAATTTTCCTGCTTATTTCCTCTAAAGAAGGAATTCAGGGGCGTAGGGTTTAATTTTAAAATGCATTGACGCAGGCTTGTGGCCTCTGCATTTGAGATCCTTGGTAAATAGAAGTATTATTTGTGGCAGTTATATTATAAGCATCGCCATGCTTAAGATTCTGTCACAAATGAGTCCACGAAAATTGGCAGTTCAAGATTTTGCAATTGGAAGTCAATTATGTATTAAATATAAATTAAAAAAATCTCAAATATGTAGAATTGTGTGGAGTTTATTGGCAGAGCTATGGTTTGAAAAACATGTTCATGAATTGTTGATGTCAATTTCACAAGAATCATTTTAATGATGGACTTTTCTTTCTGAAGATATTCCTATGCACATTTTTGGGATTTCTAACTAACCTTGGAATTACTATATTAACCGGCAAATGTCTCTCTAGGTCATGCTCCCCTTTCTAGTGGTCACTTAAAAATTTGGGTTTCTGCTTGCTGCGCCTGCTGGTTTTTCTAGACAATTGCGATCTAAATATCATAAAAATCGGAATACCATTGATTTTATTTTCTTACTTATTGATTATCCAGAGCTTTCCATGGAGCATTGAAGTGATGATGATTCTATGAATATTATTGCTTCAATAACTGTATGATTTGATGTTAATGATCTCATTCTGATTGGGAAGCATCTTGTTTTTTGTGTTCAATCCAGGCTTCTAGTCCATTGCAAGTGAAATATGCAGATGGGGAGTTGGAAAGATTAGGTGTGATGTATTTTCATTATTCAGTTAAATATTTTGTTCAGCAATTCAGTTCTGAGTTTCATTCATGTGCTCGAATTCCCTTGTAGTATTGATGACATGTGTCTTGAATTTGATAAGTAATTTTGTTTTTTTGTCCTTGAATCCAGAACACAAACTCTTCATTGGCATGCTTCCAAAGAATGTTTCTGAAGTTGAAGTCTCTGCGCTTTTTTCCACATTTGGAACTATAAAAGATTTACAAATTTTAAGAGGTTCACAGCAAACAAGTAAAGGTACTGGTTTTAAGGCGCCCCCCCTTCTTTGAGGGCTCTAGGGTTTCTTAACCACAGAGCTTTATTCATAGTCCTCCTATTTTGTCGTAGGTTGTGCATTTTTGAAGTATGAAACCAAAGAACAAGCCCTTGCTGCTTTGGAGGCAATCAATGGAAAGCATAAAATGGAGGTTGGTTTATATTAAAATTGCACCTGAATTTTCAAACTATCTGAAATTTGGTAGTAGTGGAGTTGTTTGATATAGTGAGTGTGTTCCAAATTTTTTATTTGTTATCATATTTTATTGATGAAGAGAAGGATATAATTAGATTTAATGCATATGCTGGAACTACACTGTTAGCTGATTCATGATAGTTGCCAATTCAGTGGTGCTGTGTAATTTTTTTGATGCAGTATAGGCAAAGACATGGCCATTTAACTGAAACCCGGATTGACTAAGATGGCATGATTAATCATTCAAGCACATATGGACTGTTTTAAATTCGATGATATGTTTCTGGTTCCTTGTGTGTGGTAGAATGAAAAGTGCATGCCTTTAAACTCAATTACAATTTTAGTTGTAAATGGTGTTTGCAGTATTTTGGACCTTCAAGCGGCATTCAGCCACAGACTCCTGGTGGTGAGAGACACGAACATTTGACCATGTGTCTTAGATTTCATTGTAGATACACATACTTAACAATTAAACATTTTATCCATGTCTTGATATTGGATTGCATAAGATAATATTCCAGGCTCAGGCTTGACTCAGTATTCATATAACAGGGTCAAACTGGGTTCCAGCTTGCAAAGGAAAAATCAATCTCTGGCCTGCGAGGTTTATCTTATGTTTGCAATAAATGAGCTGACCTGAATAGACTCAAGTTTGGGATTGTTACTTTTTCACAGACACTTATGCACAACGTCAGTCAATATACAATATATAATAAGTATAAATGAAAGCAGATTGCAAAATGGTGACGTAGTGGAGTTGTTCCAGCATCTCATACATTCACAACCATTTTATGTAATGTGTTTGCATATCTCAAAGTCACTTGTTTTTGTTTGGTTGATGTTATCAACTCATGATGAAAATTATCGGTGATATAGCTAAATTGAGAAATATATCAATCCAGACATCTGCAATCTGATATTTGTTTTTGTCTTCTATAGGGTTCAAGTGTTCCTTTGGTTGTCAAATGGGCTGACACTGAAAAGGAAAGACAAGCTCGGAGAGCTCAGAGAGCACAGTCCCAAGCTTCTAATGTGCCACATGCTGATTCTCAGCACCCATCATTGTTTGGAGCCATGCCAATGGGTTATGTTCCCCCATATAATGGATATGGTTATCAGGTTAGTTCTATTGTAACACAACGATATTATTTAATAGCACTTTTTTTTACTTATTCATGCAGTTTTTCTTCAGCATAATAATGCCATCCAATCAGCTATAATTACATTGGGTGTTGATCTTTTTTTTGTGTCCAAGCCTGACATCTTGATACTGGCACACGTGTGGTGGTAATCATTTCTCTTGATAGGCTCCCGGAGGTTATGGGCTCATGCCATACCGCATGCCACCAATGCAGAATCAACCTGGTTTCCACAACATGGTGCCACACATGAATCAGGCAAATGCATTGCGGCCTGATCTTGGCCCGAATATGAACCCTAGAAATTATCCAGTGCCTCCTGCAAGTTACGTTGGCTCATATCCTGCTGTCCCAGGCCTACAACATCCAATGGCATATCCTGGAGGAATGATTAGTCCAAGGCCTATGAGTAGTTCTTCTGGTTCCATTTCACCTGGAGGTGTAAATAGCAACTCTGGTACATCTTCAAGTGGTGGCAAAAATTCTGGGGGTCAAGTTGAAGGTTGTTATCTATATCTTTTACGTTCTTGTGCATTCATGAATGCTTGCTTTTTTGTTGATACATGTGTAGTTGTATTTTTTCCATCACTTTTTCCTTATAATAAGAAAGCTTGGTCGGTGATAATTTTGGTGGTGGTTTTGTTTTTTGAGTTAGGACCACCTGGTGCCAATCTATTTATTTATCACATACCTCAAGAATTTGGAGATCAAGAGCTTGCAACTGCTTTTCAACCTTTTGGTAGAGTTTTGAGTGCCAAAGTTTTTGTTGATAAAGCAACCGGTGTTAGCAAATGTTTTGGTAAGCCTGTACCCCCATTTATTTTTGAATTCAATGGGTTTCAGGTGGAGCTTGTGTCTGATGAGCTCCCATTTGCGCAGGGTTTGTCAGTTATGATTCCCCAGAAGCTGCTCAATCTGCCATTAGTATGATGAATGGGTGCCAATTAGGAGGTAAGAAATTAAAGGTTCAGCTGAAGAGGGACAACAAGCAGAGTAAGCCTTACTGATGAAGCTTTTTAACAATGGAATTTTGTATAATTCACATTGTAATTCATGACCCATCATCTGATGTTTATACAATTTGTAATTTCTGTAACATGAAAGTTCATTTAGACATTGATTATTAATTTATTGATTTTTCATCCCCCAGAATTGCCTATTGATTTGTATTGTCTTCTGTAGTTTTTCATCCAGGATAAGAGGAAAAACTTTTCGTTTGGCTCCCTGCGGCCTACGGCAACAATCACGTTTTCTTTTTCTGTTTTCACTTTTATTTTCTTATTGTTCACAGGTAGTGAGGGGAATATTGTTTACACCAGCAACTACCTATCGATGAGCTTTATTAGCCAATTGTCTGCAGCATCATGGAAAGTTAGATTGTGTATTCTCAGTGATACACTAGATTCGAATCGAACATAATATGTGGCACATATACTGCTAGAGCAATTAATTGATAGTACTTCATGATAAAATTTAGATGGTTGAGTTTATATGTTCGAAATATAAACTGCTGGATTGGTTGCTTCCGTTGAAAGTGGGCAGTAGTGGCAAAGTGGATGCTGGGTTTTTGATTAGGATCGGTATGGCATGGCAGTTAAACACGTAAACTTCAGGCTTTGTTTGAAAAATTGACCAAAAGAAGGCATCTTTTTTTCGGAAAGTAATGGTGAGCGAAATATAAGAGTTAAGTTACAAAAAAAAAAGGAGCAGTTATTAACTGTCTTTGAAAATTGAAAATTGAAAATTGTGGGCGAAGTTAATATTTTTTCTAAGGATATACCAATCTAAGATATGATTTTGCCGAACATATGTGATTCTTATGCGGGGCTCTTTTATTTCCAAGAATTATTACTGATCAGTTTGAGGCTGTATTCGCAATATAATGGAATAGAATTGAAGCGTCAGTTATTGAAGAATAAATTGAAAAAAGTAATACAAAGAATGAAATAGAGTTTAATGGAATATAACAGAATAAAATTTTATATTGTAATTTAGATTGTTAGAAGATAACATGATTCTATATATTAGAGATTAAATTTATAATAAAAGGTTAGTCTATTTATAGGCTGAGGACTCAACGGCCAAAAATAAATTACAATTAATTTAAAAGATTATAATTAAATTAAATCAATCAAATCAAATCATTTATAATCATAAATTATTCTTAACATAGATATTCATAGATAAAATGAAAAAAAATAAATTAAAAATTAAAAGTACTACTGAAAGAATAAAACTAAAAGAATTATAAAATACTAACGTTAGCACCAATAAATATTTTATAATTCTTTTAGTTTTCTATGATATTGTATCACTCTCGCAAGGAGGACTAACGTTAAAATGTTGAAAAAAGATGAGTTTAATAGGATGCCCTTGCATCAAAGAAAAAGGCATCGTGTGACCGTAACCAACATAAAATAAAAGATATACATCACGACATTAGTGTGCAGATGAACTTATACTTATCATAAGAAAGTAATGTTTTGCATATAAAAAAATTCATAGAAATTAGTGTTTAAGTTACTACACTTCATCATGACCGGTATCATATTCAAGCATTAATTATAAGCAAAAACAATGACTAATGTACTAATCATTATCAGTAGGCATAAATCATGATCGTCAGCAACTTGTTTTAGACATCCTCATAAGTTTTGCTGATGGCAATAACAATTTCCCACACGCATAAAACATAAACATGTGCTTCCTTCCTTAATGCCCTACCACAAAAGTCAAGCTTTCTGATAATCAGTTTTTTATTTAAATTTTTTCAAATGTCTTTTAACCCCTTAGAATCGAGTGGCTATCCACCAACATAGTGTAACGCACACTCTGGTCCCATTTTGTTTGATTAATTTTTTTTCCTTACCCTATTCATTTAATAGATCCATGTTTCAAACTTGATGTCTCTTGCGGCCATTTTTTTTATTTTTTCCAATGGAATTGCTATTCATTTTTATTATTGCAAACGGCCATGTTAGGTGAGGGACAGAGGGTGGATGGATATAAAATTCACATAAAACTCGAAAAATTATTTTTGCTATAATCTAAAATAAGAAGGAAAAAAAATGCAAATACAAAGAGAGATAATATTATACAAGGAAATTATTCTAGCACAACTAGTTATAGCATATCATTGCACATCTAGACTATTTTTACAAAGTCACATTTGTTGACTCAGCACACTTTTAATTGTTTTACCATAATTACTCATGTGTTTTAAATGTAACAAATTTCAAGATAACCACAAATTAAATAACCGTTCTGCACATTCGCTAACAAACTTTTTGGCTTTGGAGATTTTTTTTTCGTTTTTGTTTTTTTTCTCATTCTCTCTCAATTTTTTGTTTTGTTTTCTTTATCTAGTGATTTGTTTTTTAAGTTCACAAATGGTTGCGTCTAAGCATATAACAAACACAAATATAACCATAATAGATAACAAGTCACAACATTTTATTATACTCAGGCACAACCCGTTAGTGAAAATAGACACAACCTTACGAAAGTAAAAAAACTTAACATTTTTGTTGTTTGAGATATAACCAATTTAAATAAATAGACAAAACCTTTTCGTGAATTCAAACTTAACCTTATTAAATATCATGACCTAACCATTCTCTCTCTCTCTATATATATATATATAAACCTTACAAAGATGGACACAACCACATTATATACACACATCTATCTTTTATGTTACACAGACACAACTATTACATGCATCTCAAAGCATGATCAAAGCAAAGAGAGAAAAAAAAGTAGAACATAAAAAGGTTGTAACCGCAAGCAAAATCAACTAGCAAACACATATATAACCATAATAGATAACGAGACACAACATTTTATTATGCTTAGACATAACCATTTGGTGAAAACAAACACAACCTTACCAAAGTAAAAGACCTAACCTTTTTGTTATTTAAGACACAACTAGTTTAAATAAACAAACACAACCTTTTGTGAATTCAAACCTAATCTTATTAAACAACATGATCTAACCATTATATATAAATAAACCTTACAAAGATGGATACAACCAAAGAGAGAAAAAAAGTAGAACATAAAAAGGTTGTGATCACAAACAAAAATAAAAAACAAGAGAAAAGTGCAGGTTGATGGAACGATTGAATAATATAGTAGTAGAGGAAGCAGAAAGATGAACTAGTGATGTTGAAGAATCAAGAGGAAGACGAGATGGTTGTGATCGTAGGAGGAAGAAATGGTTAGACTACGTGTGTGAGAAACTGATTAAATGCAGGAGCGTGGGGCACGCGCACAATGGGTGAGAGAAAGAGACTTTTTTTTCCTTTTTTTAGGCTGCACAGTAGTGAGCCTTATTTATAATGGGTGTGCAACTATTAAGTGTGCAAAAATCAAGACTCTATTATATAATATAGTTTTTAAATAAGTATATGACCAGAAAATTAAAGAGCTAATTTATTGAAACTTTTCCTAAAGGCTTAAAGAGTACTACATGATACACATAATTGAAATAATTGAATACATTTTTCTTTCTTCATTTTCTAATTCACATGAAAGGGGTTATATACATAGAAGGGCAAATTATTACAGAAAATTCACTTAACACACATGTCACTCTCACCTAATACTCTAGGACTCTAGAATAATACTAATATTCTTAATATCATTTCCTACCAGTAAACGTAAAATAGAACATTCACACGCTAGGTTGCATGAACATTTTCTTGGATTGTTGTATCCACATGTCGGACAGGCCGGGACACCGACACTCGAGAACACTTGTGTCCCATGCTTTTTGAAGGACATTTTCTATAATACTTCGTAAAATCATATATTTTAAAAGAGACTTAGAAAACACATGATATTACAATTAATAGTTTAATATCAATGATTATGAATATAAATTGAGATTTTTTTTATATATTTTTTATACTTACACACACATATATCTTGTGTCTGTGTCTTATGAATTTTTGAAATTGGTGTATCACTGTCTCCCATATTCCTATATTCCTATATTCCTATATTCCTGATAATGTAACATAGTTCACGAATCTTATATTTATGAATACATGAAAGAAAGTAGCATTTGATGCAATTAAGCATAGGAAATGGAACTTAATTCAAACGTGTTAAACGCGTCAACCGTTGTTAATTTTTCTAACGTTGATCCTTTCAATGGTTGCTTTAAAATGTGTATTTTTACAATTGTAAATTCAATTACTTACCGTGAATTAGAATGTCACTTCATGTAGGTTGCTTAGGTAAAAAGCTAGTAACAATACTTCCTTTTCTCGTGTTAGTTTAGTCCCTTTTCTTTTCCAATACTTTGAAACTTTCTGTCGAATTGTGAACAGATCATAGGTCAAAAGTGACCAAAGATTATTATTTTTTCTTCTTCTTCTTAGGAGGCTGCCTTAATAGGTTTCTTGCAGGCTATATATGCAGCCCATGACATGTATTTGCATCCCCATTGTTCAACGCGGAATTCCCAATATCATGACAACAACAAAAGCCAACATTCAAACCTATAATTGGAGAATATTGTCACTTGTAATTAATTAGAACTAGAATTAGAATTAGAATTAGAATTAGAATATCATAAACAAGTTACATGAGGTATGCCTTAATCATGGTTTAATTTTCAAATTTTAAACAAACAATATAATTCTCTACAAGGTCAAATGATAAGTTTTTATTAAAAAAAAGATCCGTAATTATACAAAATTAAAGGAAAATATCAATTAATCATTTGTGATGGTTAGTTACTTGATAATTTCAAATGGTTATTGGTCTAAACATAGTGATTTTTGGTTTTAGACCATAAATTTATACTATTAATGGTCATTCTAATTGATTGCGTATCAACCTCGGCCTTTTTTTTCCCTATTAAGATTCATTCTTAATTATATAAAAAGGTATTATTATAATATAATTGATTGAATTAAAGATAAATATACATACGTAATTTTCCACTTGAAAGGACAAGCTACTTTATAAAAACGTTTACTTCTTCCATCAGTTCCTACATACAAATGCTAATTAGAAATTTGGAAAAAGTCATACATGGAACTAACTTGACTTGAGAACCATCAACTTTGACACATGAAAAGCAAATATATTGAAAATCAAGCACGGAGGAGTTAAGATATTCTCAAGAATCAATCAGCTGTGCCCAAAACTTAAATTGTTAAGTAAAAGTAGCTTTAATATGATATTAAAGTCAGTACGATTAATGATTTAGAGTTTAATCTTGTCATTTTTCATTTTTCTAAATAAATATATCAAATTTCAACACAAAATATAAAGTCATTCTATACATTATTTATGCTTCATGCTTATTTAACTCATGTACAACGATACAGACGTTTTTGTAAGCGGTTAGATTTGGTCTCTCAATAGTATAGTGTCACTATCAGTCTTTCAACTTTTCTTTTTATAAAATTAGCCTTTTAATGATTAAAAATGTCACATATTAGTGATATTGTTAATTTTCTAAAGAATACGATAATGACCACTCCATTAGTCATTAAAAAGACTAATATAGGGACATTTTTAATTATTAAAAAAATAATTTGGAACAATTTGTTTAAAGAACTAATGTGGAGACTGTTATACTTTTGAATGATCAAAATAGAGTTTTACATATTAAATTTATGCATAAAATATATTAAATCTCCTATAAAATAAAATTACAAATTTTACAATAAAAACTCAAGAGACACTTATACATACATCATATTGACTTTAAAAATAATAATCTTTCCCAAATTACTAAAATGTCAAAAATAATCAACTCATAATTTTATTAAAAAAATATAGAATGTCAAAGCTGAAAATTTAGAAAAGTAAAGTGAAAACTGTATCTCAATTTAACTCAATATTAATCTTTAAAAATTAGATAAAATAAATAAATAATACAAGCTATAATTTTTTCAACTACATGCAACTATATATTGAAAAAAGAATGGGATGAGAAATAACATGTTTCTCTTACACTTTTGATTTAGATAGAAACAACAAAAAATACAAGAGTGTGACTAAAACTAAAAAAGTAGTGTAATGAAATTGAGTGATTGAATACAAATATCATTTTATTTTATTTTTTTATATAAGTATACAACAGTTTTAGGGGAAGCAAATAAAAAAAAATATTTATATTATTATAAAAAAAATTTAAGGGTCGCCATCGCCTCCACTGAAGGCAAAGGAGGCCCCGTCCAATATAAAATTATTTCATTATCTTTGACTAATAGTTTGAATTTTTGGTAAAAATGATTTTTGACAATATTATTAAGATAAACGTCCGATTAATTGGACACAGTTGTTTGGAGTTTCGATTGATCACTGTTGAAAATTCACGTGCAATGTGAATCCGTCCCTCGTTAACGCATAAACTTAGTATCATTCAACGTTAATGGCTGATAATGATATTCAAACGTGTTCTAATAACTTATAAATACTTTTACAATATTAATTTTTTAACAACAAAAACACACCTTAACGTAGAACTAACAATGAAATGTGTGTCTCACAATAAATATAAAATTCAATAAAAAACTATTTCTTCTGTCAAGTTATTCCTTCTCTCCTATTTTTATTGTACGTATTTTTGTAAAATATACTTTTTTTTATTACAAACTTTTATTACTATTATTATAAATTATTATCCTGAGATATAAATTTTATACAATCCAACATATATCTTTCCTTCTATTCCATTTGCAAACATTTTTATAAAATTATATTTTTTTATTACAAACTTGATTAAGTAAAATTAGAAACATGCGTTATTGTCCTTACAAATGAGAGAGTGTGGCCAATAAACTCATTATTATATTCTTATACGACACGTATTTTGTTGTTAGTAAATAATTTCTGTTCAAAAAAAATCTTGCTCAAGGTACCATTCCGTCTCATGTAATGGTGTACGGTTTGTTCTAGAGGAAGGGTATGAGAGGGAACGCATCCCAATTCTTGCTTCTTAGCTATCCATCCATTCTAGAAGACTATGACTGTGACCAACAACAACATATCATATCCCTCTCTCCTTTAATAATAGTGACTACTGACTACTCTCCCATTTGAGGGAACCCCCTATGGTTTTGAAGCATTGCTCCCATCACTCTCACAACAACAAGGAAACATAACAAACACAACCCCACCATTTTTCTTTCTTTCTTTCTTTCTTTCTTTCTTATTTATTTATTTTGTTGGCTGAAGTAGCTAGCTGTGTAGATAGATTCCACCCCTTGTATTCGATTGTGTTGTTATTGCCACAAAAGATTTTGATGATGGATGTGAAGGCTAACCACAACACGCTCCTTCTTGAGGCCACTGGTGACTCTGAATCTGATTGTAACCCCATCATGGATCATGAACATGCTTTTGGTGATGATGATGATGATGATGCTCAATCTTGCATCTATGATGAATCTGACACCGGTGACCCTTTTGAGCTGAATGGGTGGGATGAAGATGAGAAGAAGAAGAAGAAAGGTATGGTTTATGGAATTACTTCTTCTTGTGAAGATGATGAGATGCAAGAACAACACCACCACCACAACAAGTCCTCTGTCTCTGATGATGATGATGGTGGTGATTCTGGCTTGGATGAGAGTGAAAAGAACAGGTTGTTCTGGGAAGCTTGTTTGGCTTCTTAGATTTGGGGATTCCTTCTCTTCTGAAATCATCCTTATGGGCTAGGTTCATCAGTATTTATTCTTTTAATTTGTTTTTTTATGACAAGATGGTTTTTTTTTTTTTTTGTTATGATTTTTCATTTGTATGCATGCTTAAAGAATGTGTTTGGTACTAAAGATGCGATAAAAGGATAAAAGATACATAGACCAAAATTTCTTGTTTTTTTTACTTCACTAAAATTAGAACAAAGAGCACACATAATAATTTTCTTTATCACTAATACTAAGCGCAGCAAAACTGAACTGTACACACCTGAATTTCATGACTTTACATCCTATTCAAAGGTTCATGTAATTTCTGCACAGTGTTCCCATGATTAAATTGTGGAATGCAGAGTCTAGACTGTAGCATCATTCTTTAATATATAATGTTTGCAGCTGACTTAAATGAACAAGTAGTTCTTTTTTTTTAAATCATTCTTGTTTCTATCATTTTTTTTTTAATTTAATTCAACTCTATAAAATAAGTTTGACATTTTAGTGATTTTGAAGGGGACGATGTGACATGTTTGTTTATTCCTTAGCTATGTAGCACTACAACACTACCAATCAAATAACCTTGTTTCAGAAGTAGTTGCTAGTTGTTACAGTTTTATCTTTTGAAATTTCAGATGATCACGTTCCATGGTTCAGATTCAGGAAACGTTGGTGTTGGGAAAAATGATTAATCCTGGGAAGACATGGCCCAGCAAGCAAGCATAATCATCACTTTCCACTTAATTTAAATGTTCTGTTCTTGATGAATTTTCTTAACCTATAATTGCAACATAAGATGTGATCTTAGAATAATTGAATTTTCAATTACTGTCCAACTCAAAAGCTTACCATATAATTACAAACATAGAGATATACAGAGATGAACTGTGATGTAAATCTGGAATACAATTAAATTTAGAAGACCATACACAACATACACAGCAAGCAACATTTTCAGACTAAACCAAACACCCTAGCTAGCTCCTAAGAATTCATCTATGCATACACAGCAGAACCGGGTTAAGTTCAGCCCTAAACTGAACATAACCTCCCCCCACAATCCACAACAAACAAACATTTCTTAATTCCCATCTATTCATTACTTTTTACACAAGCAAACCCTGCTTGTAGATACAAAATATGAAACAAAGTACTCAAAAGTTAAGACAGTGCTAAAAAGAAACTCAAATTCCTAAAACAGTGGCACTAGTGAAACAGAATCAGGAAATTTATCTACAATCTCCATGTCACTTCTGGTGCCTGTGCTTCCTGTTGATGGGCTACTCGTGTCATCATTTGGTCCTGCGGCAGTCAGAGCTGTGCTCGAGTCGTCTCGATAAGAGGAACTCGAGCACAAATTGCTGGTTATGTTATCAGTAAATGATGTAGCAGATTCCACATTACAGCCTGTGCAATTCTTGGGGCTAGCGAATTCCTCTTGCGAATGCCTCACGGGTTCTTCAGAGCATCCTTCGGTGTTCTCATCCAAGATCTTCAAGAAGCACTCCTCTATTTCTAGAGATTCAGAGGTCTCCCCTTCCTCTTCGCTGCTTTCGCTGCAGCAAGCATGATCGCCACAATCTGAGTTTGTCCCGCTCAGTTCGCCGCTGGTGTCCATTTCTTGCTGGCTGTCATATTCATCCTCAGATTGGCAATCTGATGAGTGAACTGACATCGGCGAAAATCTTTCAGTCAATGTTTCTTCGCGCCCTCGAAGCGTCTTCAGTATCAGGGTCTTCAGTAAATTCATCACTTGAACCGCGTGCATCAGAGCAGTTAGTGGATCAGACATCTGTTCCAAGACACAAAATACACAAATTTGTGAATTAAAGATAGACATGAGTCTAGAATATAATTGTAACAGCATAGTATTGTAACACCTTTGGTAATGAACACTGCACTAATGTTTTTCCAAAATTTAACGAGACTACATATTGGCATGTTTGGATTTTGTTGTGGTGGCTCAACATTCAAAATCAACTCTGGAACTTTAGAAGTGAGAAATTCCTCATTTCTACTGAGACTCATAATTGATTCTAAGTGTCACTAGATAAACAAACATGCACGTTTGTACAATTAATAATTGATATGGTTTACAATGCATACCTGAGTCATATTTGGAGCAAAAACCATAGCAATGTTTCTAGCATCCATTTTGTTATGCTCCTCTTCAACAACAACATCAGCCATGAGATCAATGGCCCAGTTGAGCAAGGCGGACTCGGTCGGCTTAAGCTGGCTCACAAGCTCGACCGATTCTTCTTCGGTGTTGCACTCAAGAACTTGCTCGGGCGATAGTCCATCGAGCACTCCGGACGGAAGCTCCCGGAACCAGGCTTTGATTAGGCCTGCCAAGCAATGGACATCAATGTTGTCTGCCACAATGCCCCTATTCAGCTGATCCCTCAGCTGCTCCTCTTCACCGTTCTCCGGATTTATCCGAAATATACCTTCGGCCTGGAAATTCATTGAAAAGAGACAACAAAAAGGGATAGTTTAGTCTCGCAATTTGAATCGAAAGGCGGTCGAGTTATGAATGACAAGAAAAATAACATATCAGAAACAATGTTATCAATAGTAAAAATAACGTTATGCTCAAAACTCGCTATTTTTGTTCACTATAGCACCGCTATTTTCGCTATAGCGGCCAATTAACACTATAAAATAACATAACAGCCAGCTCAAATCCCGCTATACCATAGCAGTATAACAGCGCTAGGGCAGATATTTGATAACACTAATCATAAATTAGAGGTACCTTAAGGCCTCCCTGTGAATATAGTCGCTCCTGCATAAGCAAGAGAATGGTCGGGACACTGTTTCCTTTTGAATCATAAGAACACTGCATTGATTCTGCTGATACCCCAAACACACTAACGCTGCAAGTTTTGGTTATGGCAAATCACATTAGAATATGTTTAAACACACAATCATAAAAAATACTTACTCAGTAACTTGGAAAGTTAAATGGTAGCAAATGGCTCGTTACTCATAAGACACATTGCGGACCGCATTGCGTGATGCGGCCGCAATACTGTGGTTGCGGTGACGTGATGCAGCTGCAATACTGTAGTTGCGGCAATCACCGCAACTGCATCAACCCGTAATTGTGTTGTAATTCCAATTCACAGTAATTGACCGCAATGTAACCGCATCAAGCCAACATTAGAGCCACAAGTCACACAGTAAAAATTTCATGTTGCAATAGCCGCATTACCCATCATGATGGTGCAATACACGCAATCACAATGACTCTGACCGCATTCGAAGCGCAATTTAAAAAACTTGGACACAAGTAAATACGATTGAATTTGAACAGTACATGATTCAAAGAATTTCATGCTTATTTTGAAAAGCCCTCAATTATAACCCGAGTTAATTCTGTGACTGAGAGATCATACAATCTACATGTGCCCCAAAACTCATAAATCAATCACAAGCTTCCCATGTTGCAATTATAAACTAAAGAATCTTGCTTTAATTAATTCGAACCAAAATGACTTGCTTTTTATGAACTATACACTAAAAAGTAAGAAAAATAAGAGAACTTTTTAATCCTATGTTTCCGTTAGGACTTAGGAGTAGCTTTTCAGCAAATAATAAAGGTGAAAAACCCCTAATTTGGCTTTAACACAACAACAATCTATCTAACTTTTACTTCTCCGCTTTCTATATTACTTTTCTCCCACCCAACGAAAAAAAACTCTTGTTTTGACTCATTAAAATTTCATCAAACAAATTAAATAAAAAAAGGTGAAATAAAATTGTAAGCATTTTAAGCAAAACAAAAAATTGAAATCTGAGAGAAAAAACGAAGAAATTAGTCAGTTAGTTACCTGGCACTGGGAACGGGAGCGGGGATATGGATCTCTAACTCAACAGGAAGGCCAAGGAATCCGTTGAAACGGTCGAAGGTCACGTGGCTCACGTGCTTTACGTTTGTTGGCCATCCGATCTCCATTTGATGACGATGATGATGATGATGAACGGTCGAGATTACATCTTCCGGACTCTCCACGCTGCACGCCACCATCGATTTCCTGAGTGCCGCCAGCAGAAGCGCCACCGGAGACAGTTGATTCTGGTCCTGGTCCTCTTCCTCTCTCCTTCCCTTCCCAGCACCGCATCCTCCGCCGCCCTTGCTCACCATTACTGCCCCTGTCATTCTTATCTTCTTCTTCTACGGACACTATATATCTCTCCCTTTGTCTTAGTGCACGAGTGGAGACAAGTTTTTGCCGAAGAGAAAATTTTGAAATTTGAGGATGAGGTTCGTGGTTTGTGACGTTTTTGTTTGTGTTGGCATTTATTTGTGTTGGTTGTTTCCTTGTTATAGCATGAAGCTCTCTCGCGCTTGTGAATCTTTTTTTGTACTCCAACGGCCACTCGTTTCAAATTTTGCTTTATCTACAGTTCCCACTTGTCCTTTTTTGTTCCCCCAAATATTTTTTTTAAATAATTAATAAATATATATAGTGTGTGTGTGTATAGTATGCTATATGTGACATAGGTGACCCCATCCTTTTCAAGAGTGCGGGTGTTTTTTTAAGGATTTAATAGTTAATATTGATTCTCACGTTCTATCTTGTTTTAAAAACATATATAATATAATGTGCATAGATGGCCCACCATTTTTTGGAAGGGTTTCTCGCTCTTGAGGATAAAACGAAAGATTTCATTTTAGAATATTTAAATTAGTCTTTTTTATGAGTATGGATATTTTTTAAGAAGTACCACCTTCTTCCACTCTTAAATGTTACATTTTATTTAAAATTATGTTCAGAATTAAAGGAGTATTAATTGTTATATTTTTAATTATATCCATGTTTATCATGAAATTTCTATTATTGTATTAATTGCATTATAATTTTCCATAACAATTAAGTATGTGTAAATTAATTACTTTCTTAATCTATGTACATTTGTCAAAAGCGACATCTAAAAGTGGACGGAGAGAGTAATAATGTTTGAAGAAACATGGAAGACCTATTTCATCAATTTACTTATTAATCTATTCACTTATATGATTAACATTTGACATTTTTAAGGATAAAAAAAATTAAATGGCATTCATAAAAACGTGCAGGTGGATAAGTAAGTTGATACGTTAAGTCTCTTATGTATTACTCTTATTCTAAAATAAAAATTATAAAAAAATAATTTTATTATTAAATATGAGTTACTCATTTTATAAAAATAAAAAATAAAATATTAGTGCAACAAGAATGTCTAAGAAACGCTTGATATAATATTTTATATATTTTTTGTTTTCAAGGTATCCAACAACCTACGGTCAGACTCAAGGGGGACAAGTATTTTAAACAACCTTTTTTTTTTCATTTTTATCTCACTATGTATTTGAATCTAGGTAACAATGGTTAAGGGAAATAGATCTTTTTCACTTGTGTTAAACCCACATGATCGTCGTTTTTGTTTTTGGTAAGTACTTGTTCATAATATTATATTTACGTGAATATGGATGAGCATCAAAATATACGTGTATTGAGATAAAATAAATATTATATATTTATGTATAAAATGTTGTATGTAAGTGTTTAATATCATGTACAAATATATTTTAAACTCACATTATAATTATAATGAATTTTTTTGCGACATATTGAAATGTACTATTATTTCATGCAATGAATGAATGAAATTTCAATTTTATAAAATAAAATGAAAGATCTATCACTTATACTTGAATTGTCATACATTATATATGACCTGAGATAACATGACAATAACAATATCTTAACTGTAATTACAATTTTGTTTGTTAAGTCTTCAATTAAAAATGATTATTGAAAAAATGAATAAAGCAAAAGAATGATGCCGCGTTTAAGCTTTATTTATAAAAACGTCAAGTCTGTCTCAATTGCTGCTATCATGAGCTCCTATGCGAGGTGGTTGGCTCAAACAAGACATCATTGTGATGATTATTACGTCAATTAATGAACACGAACTTGAACACGGCGTATAAATTCACCATGGCCTTCAAAGTACTAAGCTGGAGATTACACGAACTTTGATTACTGATTACTGATGCTGTGTACTGTAAGGACATGTTACCCAATTCCCAAGGAATCATCCTGCTACAAAACATCCCTAGCTGGATGGACAGTGGAATTCGAATTTGTGGAAGACCGTTGCAAAAATCTTCTTGCTATGTATACACAAGATTATTATTATTATTACTGTGATCGGCCTATGATGAGTAATTCACTTTTTCCAATTTAGTTGCTTCATCTTATAATTGGAGACAACTTTTGTGCATCCAAAAAGTATAGGTCCTTGCTACGGATTCCAAAATCTGATGCACTAATAAACGTTACGCTACTTGCAACTTTTGCACCACGTCTTAACGGTATAGTTCTATTGAAAAGAAAAAAAAGAAAAAGCGCATGGTGCTATTTATTTACTAAATTAAAAAGCCAATAGTGTAAATATAAAAAGTGGGTTGGGTCCCTAAGTAATGCAGAAAATAAGTGAAAGGGGGTACAAAAAAGAGCTAGCCATGTTGGATAACGGTGGGCTCATTGGCCTCTGCATTGGGATGGGAATGGAACGGACCGACCGATCCTGACATAGGTGGGCCCACTGAACCTAATAATCTACTCGTATTTGGTATAGTATGGGATAGTATTGGTATGCGTGACTCTACTTCAATGTCTACATACTGACACAATCTTTGACCACTATTATCCTCCTATTTTAATGAATTAACTTATATATTAGAATAAAACTTTAATTTTATCTCTAAAATTATTATTATTAGCAAATTCATTTTTAGGTTATAAAATCTGTCATTAATGTCTTGAAGTATATAAAATTCAGTTAAGTTAGTTATTTAATATCAATTAAATTAGTTTATTTTTAAAATTATCTTGATTAACTTTTTGACAACATTATTAGTTAATATGACTATTTTCATAACTAATAGACAAATTTAACCAACATTAACAATTTTATGAGCAAATTTAAATGTTTGCTTATCACATGTTCTACAAACATATATCGTGAGTTTGTTATGTTTACGTGTCTAATACTCAATCAATACTAACACACTAAAAACACTCAACCAACATGTTTTTCTACCTTTTTAAAAATGTTGAAATAAAAAATATAATTATTTTCTGCTCGATCATACCTCTAACACCCTTAAAGCTTTCATATCCCACCTGCTCGAAAATGCCTAATTAAAAAATACAATTTTTTCTTAGGCCCATTTCACCCATCCTAAAATCTTATGAACACAGGTAAACACGTCCCATAAATTTGTTTTCAAATATAGATTTTAATGTTGAATACATTCTCAAAAAGAATTAATTTTATTATGTTAGTTTTTTATATGACTTTATTACGCATGATTTTTTTATTATTGATTAAGAGTATGGAAGTTATACATAACATATGATATAAAATATAAAATGATTAATAACCAGGGATCTACATTACAAGTTCACGTGAAAAGGTTATCCATTTCAAAATTATTTTACTAGTTTTTGCTTTGAAAATAGGGTCTCGTAGATTATATATTCCATATCAGAAGTCATCTTATTATTGTATGTTACCAAGGTGAATTCCTTGGACAAAACTCATGCAATGTTGACAAACAAACTAAATTATGACACATAATTTAAGTTCACAACTTGATCAGTGACATTGGGAAAACTATGGGAAACCTATATGGGATTGTTGTTTTCTTATTAGCTAGGTTTAAGACATTCAACTGGAGATTGATTTGAAATGTGCTGTAAACTTCATACAGGAGAGAGATATAAGGTGCCCATCCTTGTTCCACTTTGATCTTAATGGTGAAAACAATATTGGCTCGAAATTCTTTTATTCAAGACAAATATGTTTATCGAGAAGTGAAATTTTATACGTATCATTTAACGAAGCATGGTCACGATGTAATATAACTGTTTATTAACTTTTTTCTTCCATGTCAAGCTTTTTATCAACCTTTGTTATGCTTGTTGATAGGACGGACATTGTTCTCCCCATGTTAGTGAGGTAGTTTTGTTTTGCTTTGACCTTTCGCTTTGCCATTAATAAAAAATTGTAATATAATTGGCATGTTTCATATTGAAGATTGAGATTTAAATATGATAGGCAGTGAAACATAAAATTATCTCTTAATGATAGAGTTAGTCCATAGATTAATTTATCTTAAATTCAAAATAATTATTTATAATTTAATTATTTTGGTAGTAGAAGATAAAAACACAAAACAATAGCAAAAACAGAAGGAAAAAAAAAACTAGCCCATCAACATGTCCTGCTAAAGAAGCAACCAAACACAATCAAGAGGAGACGGGAATTCAAAACCAGCAGTGTCTAAAATAGCACCCTTTCTAGCCAGCTAGTCAACAACCTGATTAGCTGAATGCAAAATTATGGCACACCCTCACGTCTTAAGACAGCTGCAACAACTCTTTAATGTCACTAAGCAACACATCGAGCATTGGAGCATGGAAAACGGGAGATGCAAAATAAAACCAATAGCCTCCAAGCAATCCAATTTTGAAACAATGCTACGCACTCCCTTGTTCCACGCAAAACGCAACCCATTCCTAATCGCAAGTAACTTAACCTAAGTAACGTCATTGAGTTAGAAGGAGCGACAAAACCATAAAGCCAAGTCCCCCTTGCATCACGAAGCACTCCTCCGTAACCACTCCGGTGGCTAGTGCGCAAGACATTCACGTCAACATTCAGTTTGACAACTCCTTCGGGAGGCAGTAAATAAAGAGTATTTTATAGTCTAGGCGTAGTAGAATCAGCATGAGAACTAATCGAACAATGAAAGAAGCAGCAATCTTGCCATGTGTGGCTAATGACTTGGAAAACTGTTAATTCAATTTGCAAAATTAATATGATGACAAATATTGTATGAACTTTTTCATATGTGCAAATGTTTTTCATCAAGGAGGAGATTGTTGATTTAATTTGATTTTATTATTATTGATGACAAACATCATGTGAACTTTATTAATATGTGTATTAAGTGTTTCAGTAAAATAAAAAAAGAAATGCCCAAAGGGTTTTAAATAATAATAATAAAAAGAATACATATGATGAAAAGAAGAAGAGAAGAGACGCAAGCCGCAGAAGAAAAGGAAAGGAAAGGAAATATTACATGAAGAAAGGAAAGCATTAGTTAAGGACAAAATTTGGGAAGAATTGAAAAAGGAAAGAAAAGGTGACATGAAGTCACTAGCAAAGAGGAGAGAAAATAAAGAAAGGGAAGTCAATTAAAGAAAGAGATTGATAACGAAATATGGAAAACGTGAGAAAAATCACCCATTAAAGAGTGTAAATAGAAAACTTGTGTCATGGTCAACAAGAAAGGAAAAGAGAAAAAATTAATGCTATCAAGGACGGCACTTAAGAAAATAAATTTTCTCCATGGAACAAAGCCTTCTTCGGAAGATATGGAATAGAAAAGGAAATAAGACAAATGGGTAGCAAATGTTTTGGCAAGCTAAAATCAGGCAAATTCATTTCACGTGATACAAGAAATGCTTATGGAAGGAAGAAAAAATGGGAAAGCAAATCTCATGGAAAAGGAAGGAAAAGAACAACACGTTTCCTCTGCAACCGGTCAAATAAAAATGTGGAGCACATGTGAAAAGTCTCGTTAAAAGAATATCAACAGAAAATAGAAAGAGTTGTGCGATGGAAATCAAATAAAAGAAAAAGGAAGGATGGCAAAAATGAAGGATATGACATTAAGCATCAACATTCAAGAATCTGCCAAGAGTCAAGTATAAATGCAAGATTCTTCATCATTCTTTGGAGCAAAAAACACAAGAGGAAAACGAGAGACAAAGACCACCATTGAAATACATCCTCAAGAGCTCCACCTACAAACCTCTCCTATTCTGAATATTTTATTTTCAATCCTCTGATTTGGTATATTGGTATTTTATTGCTTGGTGAGAAAATTGGTAATTTGAGAGTTTGTTTTTGGCGAGCAATAGAGAGCTTGAGATAAAGAGTTATTTCAAGTCTCTGTGAAACACCCTAGCTAGCTAGTCTATGCTTAAGTCGCAAACTCGCTTACTAGTTTGTTATCTAGTTTGGTTGGGATAGTACTTAGTCCCATTTATGAGTTTTTAAAAATATAGCTACCCAAAGATATGGATCAATTTTAACTTTTCTTTATATGTATCATAGTGTAATCTATGAGCCTTGCCCATGTTAGAACATATATTATGAGTGATAATGTAGCATACTTAATTAGCGTTAGTTAGACATATTCAACATTAAAGCAACATAGCAACAAGTGGTTCATATCATATATCCACAGACAGTTACACAGGTAATATCATAGCTGTTACGTACAAGTATTTAACATAATAGTACAAACATATAGCGTACTATCTAAGGACTAATGCGACATCTCTAGCGTAGCTCTGACTACCTTATTCCTTTGTTCATCTTCTTCAATGTCGCTCGTCCTCATACGACTTGCACTGCTTTGAGATCCTCTTCACCCTCATGCTCGCCTAGAACGATAAATGAGTGAGGGATGAGAACACTGCATTCTCAGTGGGAAACCTTAGTTATCGCTAATTGTTTTTCTCAATTATGATTCCGCCGCTCAGGGGTCTCTAGGTGTCACAATTATACTACATCCCTGCAAATTATTAATCCATACTAGGTCTGAGCAGCTTTATCTATATTACTAGGTGATTGAGGGAACCTATTCTTTCATTATCTATGTCGTCTGTTTTCTATTCTAAATCTTAGATCACATAATTCACATAGCTACTGGTATTGTCTCAAAAACCTCATTTTCTGAAAACCATTTTGCTTATAAGCTTCAGCTTGCATCCACTTATAACCGTGCCCATTTTAATTATAAGCTTTCGCTTGCATCCACTTATACTTATGCTCTATAAGTCTTGACTTATAAGCATCTCTGCCCTTGTCCCTTATAGCTACGGCTACACCGCTACAACCACACTTACAGCCCGCATCGTGGCGACTAGGCAACGCTTAACCTGAATGGTCTTGACCATGAATATATCGCCAACCACGACCGGGGTTACCACCCTTGGATGGCGTTGGGGTCGGACATTGGACTCAACCGGGACTTAGACCTTCACCAAAAGCCGAACCTTGGAACTGCTAGAGGTGGTATCTTTCTCTTTCTTTCTCATTCTTTCTTTCTCATCATATGCACAGTTCAATATCTTAATGCAACAATTCAATATCTCAAAGTATCAATTCATATATAGTCACACAATATTTATCAATCATCTTCTTAGCATGCCGGATCAATCACTTATCAAAGTCAGCGGAGCCATAGACGATTACAAGTTGTCTAAAAGTTTTGTTTGAATAGCCACATGACTTCCAGTTTTCAGGCCACTTAGTGGACCCTGAAGTCTCATAGGTCACGGACAAGAAAATGCTAAGTTTCAGACCTGAGACCCTGAATTTCAGTCAGGTCGCTCATCTCCCAACATAGGCCGCTCAGCGCCCAACATGGACAGCTCAGCGCTGCTGGCTGCTCAGCACCAGACTAGGCCGCTCAGCGCCTACTGACGAATTCAGCCTCTCAAGTCCTTCAATTTTCCATGTCATGCATGGTTTCTCATATCCAATCTCAAGAACACTTCTTCTAACTTTCATTATCAATTTCAACAAGTATAATAGGCATAGTTTCATGCTCCAAAACAATTCCCAAACATAATCAATCATATATCTAGCAATTATTCCATAAATCACAAAGCATGCATAAGTTTCCATATTCAACATAAGCAATTGCAGTTCATCACGGAAATCATCATGTCATAAAACCTAAGATAACCCAACATAAACATAATCATGAGCATAGCTTGAACTACGGTGTATCAGTGCTTTTCTGAAAATGTCCGCTCTCTGTTAGAAATTAGTGATAAGAAACCGGAGAGGTCCAAGACATTACCCCAAGATTTTTGATAGCTCTAATATCATTTTTCATACTTAGAAATTCTGGTTTTGACCCCAAAATCACAAAATGACTATTTTGCCCTTTTCCCCAAAAATGTTGTTTTGCTCCCGTAAAACCCTATTTTCTTTGGAATTTTAGTTCTCAAAAACCCGATGGACTCAAGACTTGGACCTAAGGTTTTGGATAGTCCTAAACCCATATTTTCTGAAAATCAACCTAGTTTTTCAGTCTCAAAACTCAAAATTCCCGTTTTGTCCTTGTTTGCCCGAAAACATTGTTTTTGTCTGTTTTACTGAGAAATTCATCAGGGACTCTAAAAATCACAAAACTTGACATTCCCACTCAATTTTTCGTATCGATTTCAAAAATAACATTAGTTTTTCATGATAAAATTCCCAGCATACAGTTCCTCTCAAAAACGTGGTTATGTTCCTATTTCCAACTTAGGCTTTCTTAAATTCTGACAGAGTCACAGATAGCACCAGCAGTTCCAGACAAATACCAACAACACATATGAATAGTCATGGTCACATACAACATCATAACATCATATATCATCTAACATAAAACCACAGAGACAGTGGTTAGGTCGATTTACCCATTTTCTGGGACTATTCAGAAACTTGTGCAGAAATCCTGACTGGTGCTAGCGCCTCGAGCTCTTGCGCGTGCCTTGCTTCTGGGCACGTTCTAAGGTAGGTTTATTTAGGTATTTCTTGGGGAAACAAAGAAGAATCTAAAGGAACAAGGTCCTTGGAAAAACTGTGGTTGGGTCTGTGTAGTAGGTTTCTGTGTTTCTGTTTTAACAAAGCAACGACAGCGCGTGCAAACGGACAGAGTTTTGGTAAGGTTTCTTCTAAGTGAACCTTGAATGAATTCATGGGCTATTTATAGCCAAGGGACACGAAATTTCTTCCCTAAAATGCCCTTGGAACTAATTTCCATTTTGCCCCTTGATGATATCATCAATGACATAGCCATGACATCATGGGGCTTAGTCATTATATGACTCATATGGTGACTCAGGTTTGAATTTGACTTGGACACTTGGAGTCCTCCTTGGCCATAGAAAATGGTTGTGTCTTGGCCAATTTTTGTGGCCAATAATTAAGGGACAAATACAGATCAATTTTGATCGTGTTTGGTCGTTACCGATTCATGTATTTCGCGTACGGGTGTCTTAAAAATATTCTGATCACATTCTTGTGATCTCCAAATTTTTTTAAGGAAGAACCTAGGTTAATCTAAGGTATTTGTGAGCTTTCTTCTGTATCCATATATTTTACAGATACTTTAGACACGTGATTGTGCTCGGATGACAAAAATGATTCATTCTAGTGTCTGCAAAATTTTACAAAACTAAGCAGAATTTCTTCTACAGACATTTTAACCTCAAAGCTCGTGCGAGGGCTTGTTTCCCCTATTTAATTCATGAAATCTTTACTAATAGAAAAATCGGGATGTTACACTCTGTGTTTGGAAGTTTTGTTTGTGAGTTTTGAAAGGAACCATTGGTGCTTGTATTTGAGAGCTTTGTGAAAGAAAAGTGATTTTGACGTTTGAAGAACTGGATGTAGATTCTTAACTAGGAATCGAACCAGTATAAATTTTGTGTGTGTTCTTCTCTTCCCTCTAC
>QANU01113067.1:0-31563 GCA_003254905.1 Nissolia schottii
ACATTTAATTTTGACCCCAGCCCATACCCATTTTCCCCATTCATCATTTCAGCCTACTTTTCCTTTAGGGTTAATTAAGTTTTTAGCCCCTGTAAAATGAGAAAGTTTGGTTTAAGTACCTTAGTAGAGATTTTAGTCCCTGTAAATTTTGAAAGTTTGATTTTGGTTCCTGTGGATGTTTGGGGGTTGACGATGGTGACGTGTCAGTTAACGTCGCGGGCATAACCCGTTTTTTTTTACTTTTACCCATGACCCGGTCTGACCCGACTCGGTTTTTTTTTAATTAAAAAAACCCCAATTTTAAAAACCTAAATCGTGGAATCTTAACCTTGCTCCTGCTTCAATTTCATCGACGCTGCTCCTGCTCCCCCAAACCATCGTCTTCCCCATGCTCGCCGTCGCCGTCGAGGGTCTTTTCTCTATGGTCTCGTCTCTCGTGTATCTCTAGTACGTCTTCTCTGCCGACGTCACTCTCTCCGGTCCGTCTTCTCTGCCGGCGTACACCACTCTCCACCGAGAGACATAAAGCAAAGTGAGAAACCCTGTGCATAAACGAAACTGAATGAAAAAGTGAGAAAGAAAGCGTAAGTCACAGAAACATAAAGCAAAGTGAGAGAGAAGAGGGAAGCAAAGTGAGAGAGAAGAGGGATTCCCTTACCTTTCTGGGGTCGCGGTGGGTGGCGGCTTCGGCTGTTGGAACGAGAGAGTGGGACGCCAGACAGAGAGGGACGAGAGACAGACGACAGACGGACGAGAGACGGACGACCCCAAATCCACCCACCCCAAAATCTGAATCCACCCAACCACCACTGTTGTGCTCCTCTCCTCCTGCCTCTCCGCTCCTCTCCGTTTCCACCTCTTCCCTGCACACAGCTCTGTCTTCCCCAAACCTCATCTTCACCCCAATCTTGAACACGTCTTGTATGATCCCAGTCGCCACCACCTTCACCTTCCTCTTCTCCCAGCAGAAACGGCAACACGAGTGGGCCGACGACAAGCGACGGCGACGGTGGGCATGAGGAAGACGGTGGTTTAGGGGAGCAGGTCCACAGACGGCGTCGATGGGTCATATATTTGGGGGGGGGGTTTAGATTTGGGGATTTAGGTTTTCAATTTTTTTTTTTTTAAAAAAATGGCTGGGGGTCAAATCGGGTCATGGGTCAAAGTAAAAAAAAACTGGGTTATGCCGTGGCGGGTCCACGTGGCACGCTACGTCCACGGCGTTAACTGACACGTCATCACCGTCAACCCCCAAATATCTACAAGGACCAAAATCAAAATTCCAAAATTTATAGGGACTAAAATCTCTACTGAGGGACTTAAACCAAACTTTCTCATTTTACAGGGGCTAAAAACTTAATTAACCCTTCTCTTTAATAAGTAGGTTAATCAATCAATATCTTGCATTCAATGGTTCAAGCTAAGATAGTGTTTCATTTCTGTCATGAATAGAATGGACAAAGACAATGAAATAATAAAGATATATCTTTTATATCCTTTCTTTTAAAAATATAAAAATTAGCTTAAAAATTATCATGTGACATAATTTTTGCGGTTCACTTTTTAAACATAAAGAATAGCAAAATAATTATTTTAAGAGAGTGACAATTTATCATTTTTTTTTGTCTACATCTCCTTCTTTAAACATGTTTTTATGTATAATGTCTCTGTTTTTTTTTTGTCTCGTGGTTTTGCTTATTCATTCAACCTAAAGGCATGGAAGCATTAGGAGTTGAAAATGTGACTCAAGATATGGGGAACACACAGAGCTAGCTAAGGCAACTCTCAACAACCAAACTTTGAGACTGAAAGGAATAGAGACGAGAAGAAAAGAGGATGAACCACCCACATTATCCTCTGACACAGCCACATTAAAAAAAAATTGACTAGTCATGGTATTGCTCAATATTTTCCCACTTATGTCTTTCCCTATAGAAGAGGGGGAGGGGGGTTCCTTTTGTTAAAGAGAGGGCTCAATGCCTGTCTCTTTATTAGAAGCAAAAGTTTGTTCTCCTCCACAAAGTGAACATGAACAAGGTATAAACTCCATAACCAGAAACTTTCAGAGAGAAAAAGTTTTGTTTACTTTTGTGTGATCGGGGTATTCCACGGAAAACTCTACCTTATTTGGTTAATTCTTTAAGAATGTGTGTTGGCTATTCGGTCGTTATTGGATGGCAAAGGTGGACGGACAGGAGGGCCAAGAGTAAAGGGGAGGACAAACAGTGGACTCAAATCCTTGGTTTGGGACGAGCCATGTTCCATTACTCCAACAAATGTAGACAATATCAGCAAGAAGTGCGCAGAGGGGGGCGCATTAGGCGTCATTTATTTATTTTAAAGAAAATGTAAAAGTGACATTACCCACGTTTAGAGAGTACACTTAGATGCCACAAAACGTTGTTTTTCTTGTAGTTACCACTCTATTATTAAGAAAGAAAATCAATTCTCAAGTTCAGGTTTAGTCAATCTTATCCTCTTAGTTGACCTCATTTTTTTTACTATAAGACCAAAGTTCTCTCCTTAAGTTCGTAGCTAAGTTCGTAGTGTGTTTCTATCACTTTAGTTAATTATTGTATGAGTTAACTTCTAAATTTACAAAATTTGTATTAATTCAATCATTTTTTATCTTTTTTTTTTTTAAAAAAAGTGAATTGATATGGATTTGAAAAACTAAAACATTTAATATTCAATCTAGAAACCAAATTATAAATTAGATTCAAGTTTATGGACTTAGTTACCTGTATTAATTTACCCTATTTAATAATCATGCATCTGCATGATTAAGTGACACACTTCCCTTAAAAAAAATTGACACTTGCTGACTTGGTGTAGTTTTAGAACAGATCACAGTTGAATGTGAATAAATTAATTTGGTTGAATCCTTCGATTATTGCATAAGCAACTTATTGGAAAAGGAATTCAGTATTCGTCGTTTACCATCTCAATCTGACAGCAAACGAAACCTATAATCAATTTGAGCAAATCTTTATGTGCAAAACAAAAACTGAAAACCAAATAGTTCATCATGTTTGATTAAAAAAAATTCGGCTGATGTAACAACATATATTGAGGATAATGGGCTCACAAAGAAGAAGTTTGATTTGTTTTCTTTTTCTGACATAACTAGCCTATCTACGTGGTTGAGGTTGTTATTTTAATTTTAAAGTTCTACATTTATATCTTGAACCATTTTTCGTTTGTTTGTTGTTTTGAAGTAGTTTTCTTTTTGTCAAGGGCTATACCTACCCTGCAAAAGCAAAAATGAAAAATAAAGAAAAATATTAAATCTGCACAGAGCGTCACGTGTCCAAAATTGTGTTTAAGGTTAATATTTAATAGAATGTCATTTTAGATAAGCTAAACAATAATCATTGAAAAAAAATAGAAATAATAAAATTTAAATTTTAAAGGTTCTCACGTAGAATAAGGGGGAAAGAAGTCATTAATTTACCTCTCTCCCACTAAAACTTTTAGCCGGAATTAAGTGTCTATCATCTAATTTATAACATTATCAAAGATCTTGAAACTAATTTATTTATGTCAGTGATGGAAATACTCTCTTTTTTTCATAATATTTTGTCCAGAATTTGTTGAATTAGGTTTTCAAAATATTTATCCAACTCATATTTTAAGATAACATTAATTGTTCTTTTTTCAGTAATACTCTTAATTTAATTATAATCATTAAATGCATTAGTAAAATATACTTCTCTTTTAACAGTAAAATATACTTCTCTTTTAACAGGAGTATTCTTATCTATTTAAATACTAGTATTTCACCACTTTCTAACATTTAGTATCTTTCTTTAATTTCTATAATGTTATAAAATAGACACTTATTTTAAATTTATTAATAACATTGTCGAGGATTAAGTTGGGTTTTCCTCTGTGAAGCTTCTTTGGTACAATTTGACAATAGAAATTTGTGTGGTTCTATGTACGTAACTTGTTGGTTTTGGGTCCATATATTTCATTATCAAATTCAAGTGGCCTTAGACAAAGGCATACACATTGGAGTTGGACAGCCGAATGAAGGAGTACGTAATTGGTGATCGGTTAGTCTTGACTGTTGGTGTAGAAGATATGGTCCCAGAAACCTTGAGTGGCCATTATGCTAAAAAGCCACTCATCTATGTTCCCCCCAAAATAACTTTTTATAATTCATTTGACCAAACACGGTATAATCTCCCACAAAGCCTTCAAAACAAGGGTCTCACTTCAAAATTTTAAATTTAAAGTGAGAATTTTTATTATTAGATAAAAAAATAATATAATATTATGTTTTTACTTTTTTATTTAATGATAAAATCTTTACTTTTAAGTGGTACAATANTATATAATGAGATCAACAACCAAAATATAGAAAATTGCATTAATGGCATGCAGTGCCTGTCACACGAATACCTTCAACTTTTACTCCCAACACAATTAACGTGTTGCATTTGAATTCACACAATTAAACATCTTCTAGAAAGATTTGGATAAGGCTTGACAAGTGCCTGAGAAATGTAAGATTGTGGTCAAGCTTACAAGGATGATCATCACATCACATTGGTCAAGCTTCCAAGGAAAATGGGCTGGACTTTCACTGTAAATTAAGAAGACAATGTATTTTATTTCTATAAGTTTGATATCAGTTTCTTATCTGTTTATAAATGTGACAAAGTAGTAAATTTTTGTGGTAATTTAACTGTAACATCCCGAATTTTTTGCTAACGAGAATTTCGCTAAAATCCCAATTTTTTCTTAATTAAAAGCACATTAGAGGCAATTATTTGAACTGGGAAAAATTATTTAGAACATTAATTGCTTCCAAGCGCCAGTCAAGTAATTTTTCTTGATCTCGCGGAGTGCCACGAGATCTGTGCCAAATTTTGACAAAAATCAGAATTTCGGTAGACACTTAAGGTATCTGTGAAAATTACCTTCCGGGCAATAAATTCACGAATACCTTAACCGGACATACCTCTATGATCCGTGAAATTAGTAGATCGCGGATATGTGCTCGGAATATTTTTAGGATATCTGAACACTAGCAAAAAATTACAAAACGCGATCAAACATGATCGCGAAATAAAGTGACCTAATTTGAGAATTTATTCCCAGGAAAAGGAAAATAAAGAAAAAATAAAGAAAAGGACAAAAGGGGAAAGAAATAAAAGGGTGAAGGGCAAAAGGGGAAAACAAATTTAGGATATAAAAGAAAATAAAAATTAAAGGAAGGGCAAAAGGGTAATTAGGCTTAAAAGATAAATTTGAAAAAAAAGGAAAAGAAATGAAAAAAAAACGTAAAGGCTTCTCAAGGAAGCCAAAGGCACCCCCTGGGGCCTATAAAAACCCACGACCTCAGTGCCATTTTCCTTTGAGTTTTTATCTGCTGTGCTGTTACTCTGTCTGTTTGTGCGCGTGACGATCACTCCATCGAGCTCAGAAAAAATAGCAGGATCATCCTAATGCTCTCGGGAGTTGTTTCTGACAACTTTCTATCTCGCCTGGAAAAGTGGGTAACCCTAAGCCCATTGTCTATGTGAATTTTTATGTTATTCTATCTGTTTATATTTGTGAAACTGTTTTGGAAACTATTTTGTGAAAAATACGGAGAGTAAGTTGTGAAGGTGGTTTTGAGTAGTTTTGATGTTAAAAAAACTTAACTGTACTGGTTGGAACATATGGAAATGATATTTGAAGTTACAGTGAAGGTTCTATGTGGAAAATGTGAAAAATCACGCTACGGATCAATTTATAACATGGTCATTTGAATGAACTCCGTATAGTCATTCGAATGAAAGCTGAAGAGCTTGAGATTTTAGCTTTTCTACATGTTTCAACCAGTATAGACACTTAGATCATTGTATCGGATTATAGTTGTTGGTGTATGATGTGATTATGTGTGGGTAAAGCATGCATCATGAGGATAGATCACTAGAGGATTATTATTTAATGAATAAAAGGTAAGGAATGAAAGATCATAATGAAATGTAGGAACAAGAGTATGAGGGAAAAGATAAAGGTGCATATGGTTAATCTTATAAATGAAATGTTATGAACGAATGATGATGTAAAGAATGAATGAATGATGATATGGTTCACTTCTGGCTTAGCCCAAAGGAAGGCAGCCCCTCGCCACCCGGTAAGGGGGTGGAGTCATGTGTCCTCGAGGAATAGGCAGAAAAGGTAGGTTGTACACCACCATGCGGGTCGACGGGCCTGGGGTGTACGTGGGAGTGTGACACAGGCCAAGGAATGATGATAAGTTCATGCATGAATGGCATCGCGAACGATAGTATGCTCGAAGGGAACACATGCATTGTTCTTCGTCACCATGCTCGAAGGGAACGCATGGGGCGCGACCAAGATGTCTGTCTGCCTACATGTATATGTGGTTATGTTACGACGGTTAGGAATAGAAAGCGCGAGAACCTAGATAAGAAAGATTAGATCCCCAATCACTTAGTTAATTTAAAGCTGGTCAGGATCCTAGGCAAAATAATCAGTAGAATTTTAGTATGCATGATCACTTAGAACTCTCCTGAACGGCCTGGTGGATGATCGAGGAAATGAACATTAGACAATGCCAAGGAACCCCACTAAGGACCAAGAGTTCTCACCCCCACTCGGTTATGGATCCAGGTGTGCAAAGCGAATGGATTGACGAGAGGGATGCATGGTAAGTGACAAAAGGCTGCAGCAGGTCAGAGCCAGAGCAAAACGACAACGGTCGCGCTAAGGCGTTAAATGTTTTGTATTATGTTCTATGACTTTGATGCATTTTGTGTAAATATCTAGTACTAAGGCTATGTGTAGTTATGTTATAGACCTTGGTTGTAATTATGTATATATATATACCTACTCTTCATGTTCTACTTCGGCTATTAGCGACGGTTGTTATATGTTATCTTAATCACGCATGGCTCCTAGCTTATAATAGATAAAACACATGAACGATTTTCAAATTGGTCCATATTTTCGCGTAAGAGATATTTACAAAGGTAAAAGTAAGGGCCAAAAGTAACCCGACATAACGGATAATTAACAACCCTGTGAGCATTGCTTGCTACCATGGAAGTGGGCAGTTAGCAGGGGTGTTACATTAACAATTAAAACCAAGTTTAGATATAAGTTTGTTTTTATCTTTAATTAATTTGCCAACACTATTTTGTTCTGACTAATGTACACATATAGTTGAATATGGATAGTAGAAGTTAATTTTTGCTGGCCAATAAATGGTAGGTCCATCTTGAACTAATGGTTAATTACCATAGTTAATAGATGATCAATTACTGTAATAAAGATCTATCTACAATTTATTTGCTTGGTGTAGTTAACCTGCAATTTAACATTTTCTATGAATAGCTTGAATACATGCAGAATATGCACAAAGAAGGGCATGATGAGATGAAAAAAAAACACTTGCATGCATGCTAATATGGAATAAATTGATGTCAACTATAAAATGAAACTTTTTACCACTTCAATTTGTCATTCCATGTATCTAAGGCATGTAATTTTTTTGAGGATTTATTTTTAATTTTATCATCAAATTTAAAGTGTATTAAAATTTTTTGAAGCAATCATAAACATGTAATCATATGAAAATGTTGATGAATATATTCTTTCTACATTATAATTATATTTATACATCTCATGCAATTGATTATACGGGGTATTTAAATTTATTCTAAATAATTTGTTATTATAAAACTTATGTTTCTCTTTTATGCTTTGAGAGAGAGATGTGGGTTTTTAAATAAGGAGAATATGAATTATTAATTTTTGGAAGAATGGTTAAGTACGATTGGTTTAAATTTAAATATTCATATCTTATTTAATTACCATCAGAACCATACTAATTCAAATTAGAATTAGTTGGAGGAAAAAGTGTTCTTTAATTTGTTGGCTAATTAAAACATATGACAATATTTATTTCAAAATATAATGAACATTTATTTGATATAAATGATATTTATTAGCAATGAGATGAGCATCAGATAAATGTCATAATGTAATAGTTATTATTTGTTATGTTGCGCTAATTTTGAAAAAAAAAATTAAGCTAAGTATGAAAATATAGTATGATCGTTTCTATGTGACAATCATGTACATGAAGTTAGTATAAAAACCATGTACATGAAATATAATGGTTAAAGATTGTTGAAATCCATAGTACCAGGAGAGAAAAGAGAGAAAAATAAAACTGAATAGAATTGATAGAATGTAAGTTGTGTTGAATTACAAGTGATGTAGCCTATATATAGGCTTATAAGGACAACTATCCATTAGCTAATCTACTAGCTAATTCTAACTAATTCATTACAATTATTAATCACAATTACATATCATCTATATATTCTAATACCCCCCGCAAGCTGGACCATGTGCACTAACATGTCCAGCTTGGAAACAATGATACAAGGAAAAACAAAGATCAATGCAATGCTAAGAAAATGATTGAAAACCAGCCGCAACCACCGAAGTTCCTAGTTCCTGGAAGTCTTCGACTTTCACTGAAGCCCCTTCGACCTTCCTGTCTTCGACTTTCACTGAAGCCCCTTCGACCTTCCTCCAACGTCTCAACGGCATTAGTTGCAAATGGTCCCAACACAAGGCTAACAATGCAGAAATTTGTATGCTAACAAAGCAGTAACAGATCAAGTAATATCTCTCAACAGAATCATAACCAAACTCAGCAAGAAACCATACTTGGGAGATCTTGAACCCAATACCAATCACATATCAAACACATTGTGCAGATCCAACAAATTTTCTTCATCAAGAATTTGCAGAAATACATGATGAACAGGCAGCAATACAAACTGCATCCAATACTCAGCAAGTGGAAGCTCACAAGAAGGAAATATTACCTCCTTATTGTGAGAAGACAATACGTCAAACACCATGTGTGCATTCGCAGCAAGAAGCCAAAAAAACAGCATGAAATAAACTCTACATAGCCATTTGTTTTCTTGTAAACACCATTCCAATAACCAAAGTTGCACAACAAACGCAGGTAACAAATTACAAGGAACACACGTTGACAGTAATCGCAACGCAGAAAGTAGTGAATCGAAATATTGAATATATGCATCTTGAATGGCAATATCAGATCTGAAAGTTAAAGATGAGAGAGAGATAACCAAGAACATGCTGGAGAACACGGACCACCAAAGATCCAATGCAGATCCATCGAATATCCTCCCGAAATCACCCTGCTCATCAGTAACCACTGAGCTAAACAAATCTAAATGTCGCATAGCATGCAAGAGACGATCACGATCGCACTAAAAACTCATGTGTGCTGATGATGAAACACGATGGAGCTAAGAAGAACGAAACCACACTCTTTTGAAGAGAGACAAAATACAGGCATCGCGGCAAGATCACCACCGCAAGAAAACTCCAGAGCAAGAAAGAAAATCGAGATCTGACCGCGTCACAACCACGGCAACAACAGCAGCAGCAAAGGCGCGTACAAGCTCTTTCTTCCACCACCGCAGCCGCCTCGTCTTCTCCGCACGAAGATCTCAGCAGCGGCAACAACAACAAGAGCGGACATCAGATCTGGTACCTTCCGAGGAGAACCGGCTTTGTACTCTGCTCCGTTGAACAAACCACCACTCGCAGCAAACAGGAGCAACGCGCACGGACCTTATCGCGCATCAAGGTTCAAGCAGGAGCAGCTTCGCGTACAGAGAGAAGAGCGAACTGAGAGAGAGAGAAGACGAGAGAGAAATTTTATTTTCTAGAGCAAAGGGAAAATTGAACGGAAAAGTGAGAGAGATTTTGCTATCTATGTGTGTGTTTTGTTTTTTTTTTTCTTTGAGAAAATAAAAGAAAACTGAAGAGAACAATGTTTGGAAAGTAAGAAAATGAAAGAAAATGAAAGAACGAAAAAGAAAATGAGTGCAGCGGAATATTTAGGGTGGATGCCAAGGCTCTGATACCATGTTGAAATCTATGGTATCAGGAGAGAAAAGAGAGAAAAATAAAACTGAATAGAATTGATAGAATGTAAGTTGTGTTGAATTACAAGTGATGTAGCCTATATATAGGCTTATAAGGACAACTATCCATTAGCTAATCTACTAGCTAATTCTAACTAACTCATTACAATTATTAATCACAATTACATATCATCTATATATTCTAATAAATTAAAATAAATAGTGTGCAACTCGCACAACAAAGTAATAATTAATGCTATGAGAAACCAATTAAAGAAAACGCTATGGAAGTCTGAAGCTTCCCACACGGGTGATAATTAACGATTAACAAAAGATCCAATAATTTTATGCTGTGCTAACATGCAACAGCCAAAACACCAAATCTAACTGAAAAAAAAGCATATAAACAATAAGGTGAGTCATATACTCCATTATTTAAGGATCATCAAAGGACCCATCCGTGCATGAAATTAGTCTCACAAGCCATGCTCTTTGCAACATTAGATGCCTCAGGTTGAACATAGTGATGGCACCTGTTCAACAAAACAAAGTTGTTAAATTAATTAGAATTACTGAAACATTGAATCTCTATATGATTTAAATTGCTTCTGTAAAACCGCACAGACACAAGTTTGGACACTTGAAATGTCACAAATTTAATTGACCCAAAATTACAAAGGGCTAATTATCAAGAGATTTTATCCTTTACATATTTTTATGCTCATGCATTCATATTTCTAATCACAATTTGCTTAAGTTGTAGCAATGGATTTGAAGTGTGTGAAAACTAGTTGGATAATTCTCTAATCTTGAAGTGTTAGCTTAACTTAGATGTGAATTTCTATGTACAAAAGACCATATAAAGCTATGCTTGTTTTATTAGTAGGGTGGGTCAAACTTACATTTCAGTTTCACTTAAGGAGATACAGAGTAATTTTGGAGAGAGAAAAAAAAAAGTGTCTTAAGAAGCACAATTTTTATCTTCCGAGAAGAGAAATGTTATCCAAAGAGGTACTAATTAATTTTTCTAATTAACTTTATGATAAAATAATCATATGCAAAAAAATAAAAGGTGAAACTAATTTGACTTACCCAATTTGCAAGAAATTAGGTTTCAGGTTGGATATCCATAGGGTTGGTTTGAGGAGGCATCTGAAAGGAAAAGCTGCTGCTTGCAGCAGCGGCAGCAGCAGCAGCTGAAGTAGAACCACAACTTTCCATAGCTTTAAGATTGAATCCTTCTGCTTCAAGCTGAAAAAAAATAATTAAGTTTTCAATAAACGAGTATAATTAGAATGCTTTATAAATGATATTATTTTTTAATTTATCAATTATTTTTTTGGACTAACTATAAATATAATGACAATTTTTATTTTATTTTTATTTTTCAATTTAGGGGCCACTTTGGGAAAAGGTTTGGATAGGACATTGGCAACACTTACAGCTGGTGCTCTTGGTGTTGGGGCTTATTACTTGGCTAGCCTAGCCGGAGAGATCGCAGAACCAATTTTGATTGGTTTTTTTGTCTTCCTCCAAGGTAATAACGAAGTAACAAAAAAGTATACATCATAAAATGTAAGGCACAAAAAATAATCAAAAAAAATTTAAAAAAAAATGGAAAAGGAAAGGCCAAATTAAAAGGTCTATTTAATTGATTTTTATTTCCATTTCTCATTTCTGTTTTTCATAACTTTTTAAAGAAAATAGTGAAAGTAGTAAATCGAATTTTTCGGTTTGATTTGCTATTTTAATTCTCAATTTTAGACTAATTCTTATTTTTTCATAATTTTGTCAAAAAAATAGTGAAAATTATAAATGAAAACAAAAAAGTATATATTTTTTTGTTGTCATTGTTTTCTTCTAAAAATCCTAAAAAATAAGAAACAAACTGAAAACATGAAATAAAAACAAAAAATAAGCCACGCAAACCAAATAGTTATTTTTTATTTTTTTCCTTCACAAAATCTTAAAAAACATTAAAAAAAAAAACAGAGAGCCTAAAATCTTGCTATTTTCCAATCAATTAATGTAGCTGGTTTAGTAAGCAAGCTATAGATAATGGATTTAATCTTTATTTATTTATTTATGTATTTATTTTATTTAATTTTTGTTGCAGCTGCAATAGTATAATTCATAAGGTTTTTCTCAAAAGTGAAGGCAAGTTATGATTATGGATTGCTGATATTCATATTGACATTCTCATTGATATCTGTATCTGGGTTCCGTGATGATGAAGTGTTGGAAATGGCAGACAGGAGGCTATTAACCCTAGTGATAGGGGGCACTGCATGTGTCATGATTTCCATCTTTGTTTGCCCTGTTTGGGCTGGTGAAGAGGTCCACTACTCTATTGCCCTCAACTTGGAAACAATTGCTGACTCCTTACAAGGTCTGATTTAGCAATTAATTAACTAATTAATTAATTGGATTAATAAAGTTTCTAAATAAACAAGTTATAGATTGTTACATTAGTTAAAGAAATTGTGGTGAGACATGTTTTTAGTGTCATTTATTTTTAAAGGTACAAAGATTATCTTAAAAATTGTTTCTGTCTCGTCTGTTCAATACAGGAATTAAACATTACTTAATTAAGAGATTAATTTATATGCACTAATATTGTTTTATATTTTGATTTTTCATTCGATAAAAATCAAATGGCTTGCCATGTCAATCAATACAAATTAAGTTTATGTAACTACTAAACATGATATAAGTAATTTTCTTGAATTTTGTTGCTTGATTTTTTTTTTTAATAGAAATTAATCTCTAAAACAGAATAGGAGAATATTACTTTGGTTTTCTTCTCCATTTCGCTCTCTTTGTAGCGAGGTTTAAGCCATAATAATTTTGCTATATTATTTATACAGCATTTGTGCAAGAGTATTTTAAGGCAGTAAAGGAAGGAGACTCTAAAGATGGCAAGTCATCTCAAGAAGGTTACAAGAAAGTTCTCAATTCTAAAAGTGGCGAAGAGGCTCTGGTGGGTGAAACTTGCTTACTCTATTCCATATCACTTCTTCCCAAGATGAAAATTCTGTGTTACATGTCTCATAACTAATTAATTAATTATTGTGTATAGGCCAATTTTGCAAGATGGGAACCGGGACATAGGAAGTTCAAGTTTCGTCACCCGTGGGACCAATACCTCAAAATCGGTGCTCTTACTCGTCAATGTGCATATCGATTGGAAGCTCTCAATGGACACCTCAATTCTGACAACATCCAAGTATATATTCTCAATCTAATATTTTTCTTTTTATTATATATAATTACACACATATGAATATAATATTTGTGTCTCTCCAATGTCAAAGACTAATTTATTATTGGTGTTATTTCAACTTATTTTTCTAAAAAATACCACACTAATTGATATTTTTTCTACCATCAATCTATATTTTATTTAATGATGGATAAAATGTCAATCGGTAAAATATCTCTTACAAAATAAGTATAAGTAACATTTCTTTTAATTTATATGTTGTTAAGAGATATAAATATAAAAACATTCATGTGTTTCTAACAATCAATTTAAACTTTAAGGAAAAATAATTTTTAACATAGTATTTAAGTTTTTATGACCAAAAGGTCAAGATTTTAATCCTTGCCCACTCTAATTTAAAAAAAAGTTATTCATGTCAATATTCGGGTTGTTACAACGTCCTCTCATGAGAATCCCTCAACGGGCGCACACTCTTCATACCCTGATAGATCTTCCTCCCCATCACAAAATATAGAAAAGACTGAAAGAAGGATAGAGAAGCAAAATCCCCGTAAACAATATTCCTAAGGACAAAACCCTGAACCAATACCCAACCTCAATCACACGAAGATAACCCAATAACAGCAGAAAAATAGCATGACCGTAGCAAAATAAGCAGAAACTAAAACAAAAAAATTGAGTCACGGGAACAGAGGCCCAATCGCAACAAAGAAGAAAGGAAAAAGTAACAGAATCACTTACGGGATTGAAGTAGAAAATGAAGGCAGAAAGAGAAACCCTCCACACAGGAGTAGTAGGCCCTCAGGATAAATCGCCTCAAGGGAAGAAACGCCTCAGAGTATAGGCAGGAAAATGAGAAAATATTTCGGTGCAGAGAGTGGAAAAAGTCGCAGAGTGACTAGGGAGAGAACTTATGAAGAAAAATGATAGGAAATGAAGAGGCTGCGAAACGGTTGGGGTACCTTCGCATACGAAACGGTTTCAAAAAGTAAATTTGAAAACCGTACTAGGGCATTAATGGAGAGCAAAAAATGAGGCATTTTCCCTCCAAAGGCATCATTACATCCCTGCCTCGAGTACCCATCAGCCGCACTCTCGCCACGTGTCTACAATCAACGGCACCAAAATCTCCCACGATGAGGAGCATGTCCCATCAAGGATCCCCAAACGTCACGTCTTCAATAAAAGAGCCCCGAGTCACAGCAACTCATTACCTCCGCGGACAACACTACACGCAAAACATCACTCAACACGCATGACAGCCAACACACATTCACTCCCTCCGCGGACATTAGAACAAAGACTGTGCGACAGACATCTATAACTCGGACCCGTGTTTCACTCCGCGCTCCGAGCTGGGGGACTCCTGTTACGAACTGGGCCATAAAGGCCCATCCTAGCGACCCCACGATCCAAGCCAAATGCTCCGCAGACCCCCTTTCCCTGACCGGCCCAATCACGTCCCAAGTTGGCCCCGAGATTCCCTCTTCCCACCTTCTCGGTACTCAACGGCCCCGAGATCCTCTCGTCCTACCTGCTCGAGATAAACCACAGCGAGATAACCTCGTCCTACCCGCTCGGGCTCGGCGGTTCCGAGATCCTCGGCCATTCCACAATATGCGGGGTCGAGATATTCTCCTACAGCCGTGACACGCGGAAGAACCTCAACCACCTCAACTATGTAGTAACCCATACCCCAGGTATGAAAGATCATCCAATTATCACTTACTATACTCCTTAAACCCTTGCTTACTTGAGCGTTGGAGTGGTTGCAGGTACCCATCGCAATGCGAGTCCAGAGATCGTGCTAGAGCCTTCATCAGACCTCAGAGCTCCAGGATCCAGAGAGTGGACCGAGGTGCATACTTCGAAACATTTACCCTCTTTTTTTTATTCATTTACTATTTTCTTTTCTATTTTTGAAAATTGATTCATGCTCATGATATATATGCTTCAAGCGTATGACCGAAAGAAAATTATGATCAATATTATTCATTTAATTTAAAAATTTGTCATGTTAAAAATAATTTACTTCAATTATTTTTATTTCATATCATGTTTATGGAATATTAAAATAAAAATTATAAAAAGTACTACTTGTTCTTAAAGATAATCAATAGTGAAGTGAAAAAATTGATTCAATTTTAAAACTATCTTTAATATTAAGAGAATCAAATAGTGAAACAGTTACATTTTTTTCTCATTTTATGCAAACTTTTAAATTTAATTTGATTTATGAGGAAAAAAACTAATAAAAATTGAAATCTTTCTCACAACATAAAATTTCATAAAAAGTACTAATTATGAAATAAAAAGAAGAATTTTCAAAAAATACCAGTAATATTGAATTTAATAAAATTAGAATTAACAGTAGATTATTAGTTTAATTACAAAAGAACAAGGGACATTTTAGGAAAATTAAAAAAAAAATCAATTAAGTGGAAGTGACAATAGATAGATAATATGGAGTAGCAATAGTCACTCCCATGACTTCATATTTGTTTAATGCACTTGCAATGTGCAGGGGATGCATGAGAAAAAGCAATTAATTATAAACATAAAACTATATGAATAACATTTAGTCTACAATAATATGAGAATTAAGAATCCAGTTAATTTAGAAAAAAACTAATTATAGTTTCAATATAAATTAATGTTTAATTTATATTATTTGTATAGCACATGTGCAACGCACTATTTTATATATATATATATATATATATATATTAATATTATTTTGGTTTTTGTGTTAGAGTCTTTAGTGGAACAGGAAAGAAAATATGAGAGTAAATAAAAAAATAAATATATTTTTAAGAATATTTTTAATTACATTGTTAAATAAGGAAACTATTAATTATGCTAAAATAGATTTTGGATATTATACAAAATTTCTTTCTCTAAATTATATATAACCTTATTTAAAAATAAAATAAAATATATATATACACACACACACCCCCCTCCCATGTTACATGTTTCTAAATCAATCCATTGCTCTAGCAGATGTAGAATCTGAAAGGTGGGATTCCCGGTTGATTGGATGCTTCCGTTAGAGCTTCTTCCCCTCCTGTCATTTAAGGGCACCTAGGTTACAATCACTAGTGAAAGAGTGCCAATTGTTTACAACCATTCAATCTTTTTCCGTGAATACCGCTCGAAAGCAGTCATTTTTCGGCTTGATAGCACAAGCACGATCCATCCATCTCCCTCCGGAGAGTAACAGGTGGAAGGACTTTTGATAGCAGGTAGGGGCATAGTTTTCTACTCTAATTGCATAGTCAACAACCGGCACTGGATCTAAAAGAGTACTCCAGGTCCTCTCTTATTCGAGACTCTAAAGGCCTAAGGGTCAGTTTCTGTCTGAGGGTAGATATCTGTCCGCCTTTATTGGGCTTGCTCAAGCTAAAGACGTGCCTTCTTTCTCTCATCTATCTCTTCGGGAGTCCAACTAGTGGCATTCCCCTTCGTAGCAGTTCCTGGCTGCCGAGGGCCAGGTGAGTTCGCTGCCAGCTTCACTATCACTATATCGCTACTTACGAAAATCTTAAATATTCATATATAGGGACGGGAGGGGTTTGTGCTCCCACAAAGGCACTTGCTACCCAAGTGGAAGAGTCTTGGGCCTTTGCTCATGTCGTACAGCCAAGTAGAAAAGCAGCGAAACAGAAATTCTCGTAGATAAGAGAAAACTTTTCTCGTTATTCGTGGAGGGGTTTTGGCAGAATTTCTCATTTGTGTTGCCTACCACCATGTTGTTTCACTGCAGGCAATGTGATAAACGTTATTTTACTAAGCATGGTTTAAATGTCCATATTGGAATGGTACACGAAACTGATGAAGAACTCCCACCCCAAGCACCCATTCAAGAACCGTTTAGGTATCAATGTCCTTTCTGTTTTAAAATCTTACCTAGTCCACGTGGTGTAAGTATCCATGTTTCAAGGATTCATGCACAACCGCCTCCAAATGTGGCGGCACCGCCTCAAGTTGCTATGGAACCCTTGAATGTAGCATTTCAAGAAGCACATGCAGCACACCAATTTGACCTCAACCATCCTCCTCAGGACGCACATGCAGCAAACCGATTTGACCTAAACCTTCCTTCTCAGGAATGATGAGTTTATAATATATATTCTTGATTTTGAATGAAGCACAGAAGCCACCACCGGAGCCACCAGATCTGAAGGTGGAGACGGAGGGGATGTCACCAGAAGAGGGAGTCGACGGCGAGCCACACACGCGCGAGGGTAAGGCAATAGGTGGTGACGGAGCCGGATACAGAGGACGCAGCTACGGTGGCGCTCGTGGTGCTTCTGAACACGACAGCATCGACGCCAACAGGAGAGAGAAAGACGCCTCGACGCCGGCGACCGGCGGAGAAGCCAGCGTGCGGATGGCGGCCACCGCAACGGCCAGAAACAAAGGCAGTGAAGGCGCCGCAAAGAAGGTGCCCGGCGAAGAGCGCGAGAGGTGCGTCGACGGCAAGCACGGGGGGCTGTGCCGGAAGGAAAATGGAGCAAGAAAAATAGGGGAGAACGTCGGTAGAGGGGCGGCGACGACACGAGCTGCTACGGCAACCGCGACGGCGCGATGGCTAGCCGTTTCTTCGGTTGCGGGTTCCGCGTGGAAGTAAGGTGGCGACGGTGCTAGGCGGTGGGTTGAAGTCAGCGAGTCGCGCCACGCCACCAACAGCGGCGTTAGTGGCTATGACCGGGGGCTGCGCGATTCGGGGACGGAGAGACCGCGGTGGCGGGCTGTTGGTGTTGCTGCCGTTTTCGCGGTGGACGGCGCCTCAGCTGCGGCACCAGGCGAGGGGCGTGATGGGGAGCGAAGCAGTGGCGCTCGTGGGTGGCTAGCGGCGCGGGCAGAGCGAGCACGGGTGGTGGTGGCAGCCGTCGCAACGCTTGTGTTGATGGGCCAAGAAGCGGTGTTGGCCATGAGGGCCATGGCGTCGCCTGCAGCAAAGGGCGAAAAGACGGCAAGGGAAGAGAGGGAGCAGCCAACAACAGAAGGGAAGAAGGAGGCTAGGGTTCATTTGGGGGAAAATGAGAAAGAATGTTCTGGTGGTCTCCTGGGTCATGCACAAACCGTTTGGGTGCAAGAAGGCCAAGCCCAATGCTATTTTTGGGCTTTGAAGATTGGAAACCGCTCAACAAAAATGAGTTCCACGAGGTGGACTGTTACAAAAAGGGAGTTTTTTTTATCAAATTTTCAAAGTTGCTTGTAATTCAAGCACCACAATTACAGAAAATACCACAAATATTTCATCAATCTCTACAATTCAGCCTATTACAATTTCACCTCGTTACAAAGACCCATATTATTAATATAGATTTTATCAATAAATTTTTAGGTTAAAATTTTGAGTCAATTATGTTTTTTTTTTGTTCGTTAGGATATTATTAAAAATTATTACTGATTAGGATTTTAACTCTTATTAGGGTAAGAAATACCCTTATCAAGTAGTATCTACTTTTTTGCATATGTCTATTAATGAAAGAATTATTTAGGATTTTTGTTTGAAAAGCTTTTAATTGTTGTTCACTTTTTATCTGAATGACATTTGCAATGTGTTTTTTAGTTGCGTTTGTATTTGAATTTTTTAATTCATATTTTTTTAATAAAGCGATATATTTAGTTATCTCCCATTTTTTAGGGCTTTGTGCATTGCGATTTACGGATAATTTTTTAAAATGTAATAATTATAAAAAAAAAATTGATTAAATTATTAATTTATAAAACTAATGAAAAAAAAAAACTTTAAAAAAATATAAAGTTAGAAAGATATCAATTGGTTATACCTTTCATCACTTTTTTTTTGGTAAGATACTTTGGTCACATTAATAATATAGTATTAACACGAAACTATTAAACGGCAGAAATAAGAATGAACAATAACCGTTTTTTTTTTAACCTTTGCATCGCATTGAAAGTTTGATTTTCATGTTAAAAACTATATCTTCCTGTAATATACAACATTAAAATAAGTATATACCTTAATAAGGATAAAATGATGAATTCAACAAACTAAAAATGAATAAATATAATGATGCATCTTGAATATACAAATAGAAGATTAAAATCTAAAATGGATAATTATTTGGTTCACAATTACTGCCTTGAATTGTCCCCCTTAGGATTTTTTACATATAAATGGGTCTACCAAATTCTACTGTCCATAATATGGCTCAGAGAAAAAATTTACAAGTGTATGGGTCTGGGGTCTGAAATCACTACCCTCTATGGTGATTTCAAACCCAAAATTTTTTATTTTATTTAAAAAAAAGGGTTTGAAATTGCCACCTCCTATAATGATTTCAGACCCCAGATTTTCTTTTAAAAAGGGTCTGAAATCGCCATACCCTATGACGATTTTTTAAAAAAAGAATTTTTTATTTAAAAAAGGGTCTGAAATTGTCATCCCCTATGGCTATTTCATACCCCAGACTTTTATTTTATTTTTTAAAAAGGGTCTGAAATCATCGCCCCCTATGGCGATTTTAAACCCAGACCTGAAACACCCCAGACGCTTAAGTCGCAAACAATACTCACTAGGTTGTTAATTACTTTGTGTGAATACTTATAGTCCTTTCACTACAACAAAAATGACTATTACCGTCGAGACATTACCGTCGGACGCGAATCGACGATATTACCGTCGGAAAAAACAAAATAGCCAACCGTAACCGGTCGACCGGTGAAAAAGGCGTGCTATTACCATGGGATAGTCTTCCCGACACAAATACCGACGGTAATTTTTTAGCGGGTTATGGCGGGAACGAAATTTCCGACGGGAATAACCGACGGAAAATTACAACTAATAGCAAAAAGCCACGTGTAATCAATAATTTATTGGTGCAATCGTTACCAGCGGAGAAATTCGACGGTCAATATATAAGATAATAGCGGCGGTATTAATCGACGGTAAAGGCCTCGTGAATTCAACCGACGCCTCTTCCCAACGCTCGGCCGTTCAACATTTCCATTAATCGTCGAGACGGCGCCGGTTCCGAGAACATAACCGTCGGTTACGTCTGATGGTAACGATATCAAAGGTTATAGCGGCGGTAATGACCGACGGTAAATGCCTCGGGCATTCAACGCCTCTTCCCCACGCTCGGCCATTTTCAATACGTTCAACATTCTCATTAATCGTCGCACCGTTCTGAGCACAATACTTTATTAATTTTAGAAATACTTGTTTACAAAATATGGACCGATTTCAAACTTTTCTTTTCATTGTTGATTAGATAAAATATGAGTCACGCATTTGATACAACATATAATACAAATGATAGAGCTTTGAGCTTATCAATTATTAATTACATATGAAACACTTAGATATATAACAATCATATGGTTCATCACATAAAATTATAGACATATTACATAATTAGCACAATACTTAATAAATACACATCAGGTCTATAAAAATACAATATCCAACTACAATACATAAAAGCTAACTGATAAAACTACTCATACAGCTCCTACTCCATCCTCTGCGTCGGCTTCACGTCACAGCTCCTCACCGCTCCTCCTGCTGCTTAGCTGTATGCTCATCCATTCCTGGAGTCATAAACGAGTGGGGGTGACAACGATGCGTCGTCAATGAAAATTGTAGTGTAGGGGTTCTTATTAGCTCGGTTATGATCCAGGCCACTTAGGAGATCTCTAAGTGTCAAAATATACTACAGTCCCTACTTGTTTTAGTTCATGCTAGTCTTGGATAGCTTTATCTAATTTACTAGATGACTAGGTATCTCTAATCTTTACATTACCTATGGATTCGTGCTTATTAACTTTATTCGCTTGACTCTCTTAAGATGCGTCATTTATAACTTTCATATAATCCGTCTCAAGGGTTCTCTTGATGGTAAATACATACATCACATTTCTTATGCATGAGGGAACATGGGGGTTCTTATACGCCCTCTGAGGCTACGTCTTTTTTAGTTGTTTATGTCCTTCCACCTTTCGTAGCCATGGTCGTCGGCTACAACCTCTTTGCGCTCGTATCATTGTCTACTCGACAGCGCTCTAACCGGTGTGGTAGCTAGCCACGTAAAGCTCATAAGAGGAAAGACAACGAGCAACGATAGGAACAACTATTCAGCTTGGGGAATGGTGAGGGGCTTGCCCTATTTGACTCGACCAGAGGTGGACTCGTTGCTTTCCTCGGCCTGCCCTATCGATGCGACTGGGAGTGTATACAGCTAATGCTGGCATGCCCTATCGTCGTTACAAGAAGTGTATTTTCTTAATATTCTATGGGACTTAGTGATGTCACGTCCTTGAGTACTTTCTTTTCTTAATATAAACATAAAACCATGTCTATGCCTGCGTTAAAATCATTAACCAATCCATCTTGCTGGACTGGAGAGAGGCTTGTCCGTAGACGTGCCAAGAGAGGGGATATTCTTGATCATATAACTATGTACTTTCTCTAAGGTACACTGGATCCTCTGTGACCAGAACCTTCTTAAGATACACTTTTTCCTAAGATTTAATTATGCTCTTTAAGACATTAGGTGATTGTTTTCTAATTATCTACAGTCGTCCCTATGCCCTAATGACGACAGAGTCCTTAGGATGCATGATGATAAAACACATAACTGAATTTCATCAACGTATACGTCTTATTGAGGTATTAGTATTTGTTGGAATGTGTGGGAAAGCTGAAAAATTAGGTTCTTCAGTTATAACCAAGGCTATTTATTCGAATAACACTGAAATTTGACTCTCGGGTTGCAAAATTAGCTGAGTCATTCAAATGACCTCATGGGCTGGTCATTCAAATGATCGTACTTTTTCGCTCAGCGGACTGCTCAGTGGGCCGCTTGAGCTCCCTAGAAAGTGTCACAGCATCAACTATTATATAATAGGCTGAGCCACACAGTTCTAACAACTACTATTATATTTTTTTAACTTCAAAATCACACAAAATCACTTATGCATCATAATAATCATAATTTCTACATAAAATCTACTGCGTTGGTTTTTCATAAAGCATACATATAACACATAAAAATCACCAAGTAGGTGAGAAAGCTATAGTTACCCACTTCTAAAACGTCTCTGAAGATGATGAAATAGTGTTGGTGTGATTCTACTATTTTTCCTGATCCCAATAGCGTAACCACATAGTGTTTGAGAGGAAAAATTGAAAGTGAAGCAGATGAAGGTATTGTACCTTCAGTCTCTGCCTCGATGGCTTTTTATAGCCGAGGCGAGGCTGCTGCTTCTGTTTTCTATTCCCCTTTCTTTTTTTTCTTTTATTTAATTAATTATTTAATATTTAATTATGCTTTATGTCACTATCGTGAATAGTAACTAGAATTTTTAATTGAAAGTTACAATGCACTCGTGAATTCTACCTGCCGGCGGCTAAGGCTACAGGTTCTTCGGCCAATTTTGATTATGCTTGATCGCGTTTTGTCATTAATTACTCATGTAAGGATATCCTAAAAATATTTTTTCATGACTATCCAAAGCTTAACTTAAACAAAAAATAAAGAGGATTCTTTTGATAAAAATTGAAGATATTTGTTTACACGGGGTTGTATGACCATGAGGTTGTGTCACTGACACTGGAAGTGACGTGAGGGGTCACGCCTCATCTCGTATGACTAACACGTCTCTTGTCAGAAAAAATTGGTCCTCTCATGAGGGCCCATGTGTCCCCCTGCCGTCATTTCATTTTCCTGTGGTGCTTGTCCTTGAGGGATCATGAAGGCCTCCTAAGGGGTTTTTACTAGGGGATGGGAGTGAACTCTTTCCTCTTCCCATCTTCCACCTGTGTATATATGAATAGGTCTCCCTCTTCCTTCCCCCACTATCTTCTCATTTCCTTGCATCTTCATCTTCTTCCTTTGGTTCTCACGCTCAAGCGAGATTCCAACCTAGGGATTATTATTCTTCTGGAGCCCATCTCTAAATTTCTAGTAATTTTTGCCTATCTTTTCCTTCTCCTTCCGTTTCTTTCGAGTTATTTCCTTTCTTTTTCTTGTGTTTTTTTTTTTATTTTTCTTTTGAGTAGGGGAGACGAGGGAGGGGTTCCCAATTTCTCTTCTCCCCATTTCCTAGCTATATATAGTGTGTTTAGGTGTCCCATTGACACTGACACACATTTGACCTAATATAAAATAGGAACAGTAATCTTTCCTCGAATCCTTATTTGAATTTCTCTCTCGGTTATGGATTCGTCATCCTTGATTATTCCAGGTATTCCTAATGTCAATCTCATAACCATTGTGTTTTATTGTTATATCACATGCTATAGTTAGAGTTAAATTGCTTATAGGAATTTTGGATTAGTATTTATCTTTTGTTGAATCTAAAATTTCCTTAAGAGAAAACACTGTGAAAATTTTTACAACCGAGAGAGAAATCTCTCCACCACCCCATAGCCCCGTACACTCACACTTTCCAAAGTTAATATCTAACCCAACCTCACAACACTCTAATATAAGAGTATAAAAAGACATAAGAAATTCAAATACAAGCTTAAAGTGTTTCTGTCTAGTATGAATTAAAATGAAGAACTTGTCTTCTTATTTATAGCTTTAGTCTCCTTCTCCCTTTGCACTTTTTAACGATTTTAGACTTTTTCAATGTGTATTATTTCAATCAATCCACAGTCTATCAACTTTTTCTTATAGAAATTTTGTAGGTTGCTTTGGTCTTAGGTTTAGGTAAGAAAAATGTAATTAAGTTTATCTCTAAATTTATATACTTATGTTTTACAAAATACAATTTACTCTGATGAAAATATGTAAATACTATTTTTTTTCTCTTTATGTTTTTCCTTCGTAATCTAGTTACTGTAATAAAGCAACGAAGCTACATGCATAAATTGATAACTTTGTTCTTAACGTAGGATCGGTAGGTGTTATAAAGAATTAAGGACTAGCACCAATTATGCCAAATTCACAATTAGAAAACTGCTTAGGGTCATGCTAGAATTGCAACTAAGGATGCCTCAATCAATGCTTTGTGAAAGGAGGCGTCTGCATAGGTTTTGTATGTTGTTGTGTAGCGAGTTGATCTACACTCTAAGTAATGTATGAATTTATGCAATAAACATGAGTTGAATTATGGTGCATGTAATGCGAAATCAATGCAAAATCAATTTGAATATTCTTGATTTTTAATTTATTTTGTGAGGTCTTTCTTATAAAAGATGAATACTTAGTGCTAAATATAAAGGTTGAAATGAAAAGAATTAAATGACGAAGTATGAGATGAGATGAGAGTTAACATAAATTTAAATATACTATTATTTTTTGTATTAAAAAAAGGTTTCGAATACTAACTTTTTTTAAATATCACCAAAACATGTTAATATTACAAATGATCTACGATTCGCAAAGTACATGATCCTTTCTTCCCAAAAAAGAAAAAAGAATCTATTATTAGAAATTACACACGTTTCTTTTGAGATTATGTCTGAGTTAAACATTAATTATTAGAAATCGGTCCTAATCCGCTTGAATCACAAAGAAGGATAGATACATAGAATGAGTTGCTTCCTTGGATATGGTGTTGCTGCTTGGATATATATATATATATATATATATATATTGATTTGTGGGTAGAATTTAAGGCTTAAATATAATGGAGGTTCATTCACATGTTTACTTTTGCCCCTTATTTCATCATGGCTCCTGTTCAAGCTAAGCCTTATAAAAGAAAGATAAATAATTAATGGCTGCTAAATGGTTGACATGCTTGAATTTGAATTCAAGGAATAGGGCAAGTTTCTTATGGTCTACGTTTTCAAGCAATGTTTCTCTCTATAGCATTTGACAGTGATATATGTAGCCTTGTGATGAAGCTTCTTAAAATAAGCTTATTGTCAAACTCTTATGCTTCTTATCATTTCTAATTTGCTTTGGACCCTCGGAAACACAATAATACTATGTGATTTTCATGAGTCCCCAACTTATCAGTCTATCATAGGCCTAAATTATTTTATGATTGGACAAGTTGGTTTTACACAAATAAAAAACTCATTGTCCCCCTGTAAATATAAAAATAATGGGACAAATAAGCTCTTCACAATTTGATTGTCAGTTAAATTGACCCCTCACAAATAAATGATTTAAGGTAAGAGACACCTTGTCCGCTCTTTTCATTTGTGAGTAGTATTAACTCTTAGTTTATTTTTTACTATTTTCTTTACAAAATCTCAAAAATTGAAAACATGATGAAAAAAATTCGCCATCTTTATGTTTAATATTGAAAATGTGATACGAAAAAGATTAATTTTAGCATAGATAACACATGATGATAAGAATTAATCTTCAATTCTTCGTTTACATTGACTAACTTCAAGTGATAAAGACTAATTAACAAACATTATGAAAAAAAATGAGAATGTTGATTAGAAGTTTCTCCTAAAGAAGCAATCCTAAGATGGAACAGGAAATTCTTGTAATCTGTCTTACAAGTTTCCCCCACTTCCAAAACCTTGAACAAATTATTTGTATGAAAGAAGCAAACTTAGTCGAAACCTTCTCTCTTATCCATTTTTCTTGAGATTTCTTATGGTATATATGCTTCTTTTGGAGGCCAATGTTTTTTTCCATGTTAATGTCTTCTAAGTCTAGAATGTCACTAGTAAATATGTTTGTACATAAACTTACCAACTTCTTTTCTCTTCTTTGGATTCCATTGCTTATGCTCCCGGTGATTAGTGCTTCAGTTAACGGTGTTGAGAGAAAGGCAATTGATTTCTTATCCATTTTTTCATTCCTTATTTTATTATATTATTTTAGCTTCATCTATTTTATTTTATTTTTCTTTCCTAATTGAGCTAGAGAAATTTTATGCAGAACTTTTACATTGTTTTCCTAAGATGTGAACCTTTGAGTAGAGACATAGCACTTGAAGCACATTTAAATGTTCTATCAACCGTTAAAGGAAGGTACAGTAGCCTAATTAACTTAATAGCACTTACTTTTTCATTCACATTTCATGCATTTTGTATGTGTTTGAATATAAGTTCATTTCGTGCTCAAAATAACTTATAATCAAAAACTTTTTGAGACAACTTTTGAAAAAGAAAAAAAGGCAATTATATCACTAAAATATGTATTCCTAAACATGAAAGTCACATGAAGGTGAGCTATGTAGCTCTTGTTCAATAAAATGTTGTTCTTAAATTAAATGCATCATTTCATAGCCATGTGAAATAAACTTCTTTTACTATTTTTTTTTTTTTTTGTGCTTTTTGATTTTGTGTTTTACTATGTAGCTTCCTTGAGGCCAAAGAATCCATGGTATACAGCTACACAAAGAGTTTCAATGCATTTGCTGCCAAACTTTCTGAAGATGAAGCCAAAAAGTTATCTGGCATGTGATCAATTTTTTCCCTTATACTTCATATATTTGTTGTAACTAGTGTGTATTTATATAGTCATTTTTTACCTATTTTTTAATTAAAAAATAATAATTTTGTATGTGTAGACATGGATGAAGTGCTTTCTGTATTGCCAAATAAGTACCGGAAGCTACACACAACAAGATCATGGGACTTCATTGGTTTACCTTTGACTGCTAAGAGAAAATTGGTGTCAGAGAGTGACACAATTGTGGCTCTTTTGGATACAGGTCCATCATCATATCTTTCTTCCCATTTTCATTTTTCAATTTCTTTAGGTAAATTACACTTGCCTCTTCTGAGGTGAGGTGAGGTGATATTACACACGATATCTCTCAATTTATCATGCCTATACTAACCTCCTTATAGAAATACTTCAGTGTCATGTTTCACAAACATAAGAGTGCCAAGTTTAATATCACCTAAACCTTAGAGAAGATTAGTGTATTTTTTCAAATTAATAACAAGGCTCGTGTAAACTCAGTGTTCTTGATGTTAAATATTGTATTAATGTTACTTTTACCACTTCACAATTTAATTGCAAAGCAATGTGTTTTCCATGTTGGCGAGGTAGGGATCACTCCTGAGTTTCAAAGCTTCAAGGACACTGGACTTGGTCCTCCACCACCTAAATGGAAAGGAACTTGTGACCAATATGCTAATTTCTCAGGCTGCAACAAGTAGCATCCCTATCCCTAGTGTACATTAATTGCGTGACACTTTATTTTCAAGATGTGGAACTGACATATGATTAGCAGTATCTATTATATCATTGATTATCTTAATTAAATTTAAGTGTAAGTAACTAAATACTAGTCCATTTTGATCTGTTAAATAATTGGTTAATAAAATCATTAAACAATAAATAGTAAAAGTAATCATGTATTAAGAGAAGTAAATACTACTATTATTTATTAACCATTTATACCAAGTTTTCAAAATGTAGAACCCCAATTTTGTTAACGTGTAGATTCTCACTTCGATCAACTTCGTCCCTAACAAAAATTGTCGGCCAAAATCGTCCTTGTAAAGGGCAAAAGTTAGTCACGTTAGTCCCTTTGTCAATTTCTTAACGATAACAACTGACATGACACATAATTATATAAAATTTTAAGTCAAAATCGTCTCTGCAAAATACAAAAGTTAGTGACTTTAATCCCTCTGTTATTTGTCACATCAACTATGGAGGGACTAAGAATAACTTTTGTAATTTCCAAAGATGATTTTGGCCAAAATTTTTTGTTTTAGATAAAGTTAACCGAAGTGAGAATCTACCGGAACGAAATTGGGGTTTTTTACATAATTTTGGTTCAATCTTAGTATAGCTTAAGCTAAGTTCATGTATTTTTTATTTTTTATTTTTGGTTCTGCATTGGCAATTTGTTCTATGGAAAAACTTGAAGCAAGATTATAGGAGCAAAATACTTCAAGCTAGATGGAATGGTGGATCCAGGTGACATATTATCTCCCATAGATGTGGATGGCCATGGAACTCACACTGCATCAACAGCAGCAGGCAATGTAGTCCCAAATGCAAGTCTCTTTGGCTTGGCCAAAGGGACTGCTCGTGGCGCGGTGCCATCAGCTAGGCTGGCCATCTACAAGGTCGTTCCAAGTTTGAATGTTAAAATCCGACATTGATGAAATTTAGACTAAGTGAAGAATGTATATTTAGGAGGACCCATAAACTCATTGCTTGAAGGTTTGGGTTAAGATGTGGCGTCTAACCCGCTTTTGTGTATCACTTAGTCCGTTAGTTTGAATCTCCTTTGATTTTGGGCTCTCCCTCACCACTTTATATCCAACAGGTCTGTTGGGAGACCAATGGATGTGCTGACATGGACATACTGGCGGCATTCGAGGCTGCCATACATGATGGTGTGGATGTCATATCAATTTCAGTTGGTGGAGGGAATGCTAATTATGCTGAGGACTCCATAGCGATCGGCGCGTTTCATGCCATGAGGAAAGGTGTAATCACCGTGGCCTCGGCCGGGAACGATGGTCCGGCGATGGCGACCGTCACGAATAACGCGCCGTGGATTGTGACGGTGGCAGCTAGTGCCATTGATAGGGATTTCAAGTGCACGATAGAGTTGGGGAGTGGAAAGAATGTTAATGTTTCTGTAAGTTCTGTTCTTTTGGCATATAAATATTCTGCATAGTAATAGCTAGAGTAATTTCACCATTAATAAATTTTTAGTTTCACAAACAAGGTATCCATATGGAACTATAATTAAATGGAACACAGAGTGAAAATTGCCATTGAAAACAATTCTTTTTGGTGCCTAATTGAGAACAATTCTATATGATGCACATTCTATAGTAATGTGTCACTCTATTTCAATGTTGTAGAATATTTCAATAACATGTCTCATACATGCAACTAGTGTCATTATATATGAGAAAACCTTCAAATTTGTCCCTGGGTTGTCAGCTTCGGTCAAGTTTTTTCTCAGGTTGTGGAAATGGTCACATTTGTCCCTGAAGTTGCCAAAAGGTAGTTAACTACTGGGAGAGACTAACTTGACTAATGTCAATGGACTAACTTTACATGATTTTGGTAACTTCAAAGACTAATATGACTATTTCCATTATATGGGGACGAACTTAATCTATGTTGACAACTCCAGGAGCGAATTTGAAGGTTTACTCCATTAAATCCAAGACCAAAGAATTTAGCATGTCATGATTTTATTAGTAACCAATCTGATATATCCTGTGGCTTGTTAAGAATTGTGATGAATATATATCATGTGCGTTATGCAGGGTGGAGGAGTAAACACTTTCAATCCAAAGCAAAAAAACTACCCTCTTGTTAATGGAATTGATGCAGCTAGAAACTCTGCAAGCAAGGAAAATGCTAAGTAATGTTACTTCAATTTGTTGATATTTGATTGCACCTTGTTAATTAATTGGACATTGACAAAAGGTGCATTTTAATGCATTGACAGATTCTGCTTTGAAGACTCTCTAGACCCAAATAAGGTGAAGGGAAAGGTTGTTTACTGCAAATTTGGAACATGGGGAACTGATGCTGTTGTGAAAGGATTTGGAGGCATTGGCACAATACTAGAAACTGACCAGTTCCCTGATGTTGCACAAATTTTCATTGCTCCTGCTACCATGGTGAATGGTACCATAGGTCAAAATATTATTAAATATATACAATCAACAAGGTAAAAGAACTTTGTTACTAACTACTTCCTCTGCTTCAAATTAAGGTTTTCCAGTTTATCTTACTCTATGCAATCGTCAAGGTCATTTATGATTTTCCTTAACATGTGTGTAAACCTTAAATTGAAAGATAAAATGAATCGGATGGAGTAATTTTCTTAATTTACAAGTTCATGAATTAACCTTTGCTAAAGCAAATCTTTTCCAATGGATCATGTCATGACATGAATTTCTTGTTCAACCAAGATCACCATCAGCAGTTATACACAAGAGCCATGAAGTAAAAAGGCCAGCTCCATTTACTGCTTCATTTTCATCTAGGGGTCCAAATCCAGGATCAAGAAATGTTCTCAAGGTACCAACAATTGCAATTCTTTTCATTCGTTATCTAGCTGATATGGTATGTTTCCTTATTCTTCATGTACATTGACCAATGAATGACCATAAATCTGGCATTTGATACAGCCTGATGTTGCAGCTCCTGGCATTAACATCTTGGCATCTTATACACTTAGGAAATCAATCACTGGTTTGAAAGGAGATACTCGATTTTCGGAATTTACTCTGATGTCCGGAACTTCCATGTCATGCCCTCATGTTGCTGGCGTAGCAGCATATGTGAAGTCATTTCACCCAGACTGGACTTCTGCTGCAATTAGATCTGCCATTATCACCACAGGTGAAGATTAAAAGCATGTTTGCCTTCGATTATTTCTTCGAAACAATTGCATTCTTTTCCAAAAGCTGTCTCAGAAACCTTTTGATTATAAGCTATTTTGAATCTAATATAAGTTAATCCAAACACAACAACAGTCAAGCCTTGTTCCCCTAGGTGAGGTTGGCTACATGAATCTGACGACACTATTGTGAGTTGTCGTAAGCTAATCCAAACACATTAAAACTTATTTCCTCTGTTTTCTAGTTGATTTGTTTCATCATGTACAAAATCTTAGCGCTTGTTTGGTTTTTGTTTTCAATTTGTTTCTTGCTTTTTTGGATTTTTTTTAAGGAAACAATGGAAAAATCTGATTTTCTATTTTCATTTTCTATTTTCACTATTTCTTTCACAAAATCCTAAAAATCAGAAAACAAATTAAAAACTAAAAATGAATACAGAAAATGGAAACAGAAACCTAGTTGACCTTTAAGTTCCTTGTGCCTCAAGTAATATCTTCATATCTTGTTAACATGGTTTGACTTGTCTATAATTTCTCTGTGAAGCTAAACCTATGAGCAAAAGAATCAACAAGGAAGCTGAATTCGCCTACGGCGCTGGCCAAGTTAACCCTACAAGAGCCGTAAGCCCCGGCCTAGTCTATGACATGGATGACTTTGCTTACATCCAATTCCTATGCCATGAGGGTTACAATGGTTCCACATTATCAGTTCTAGTTGGCACTCCCATAAACTGCACCTCTTTGGTTCCAGCACTCGGCCACGACGCCATCAATTACCCTACCATTCAACTCAGCATGAAAACCGACAAAGAAACAACACTAGGTGTTTTCAGGAGGAGAGTGACCAATGTTGGTCCTGCTCCAACAATCTACAATGCCACCATCAATGCTCCTAATGGAGTTGAAATCACGGTGAAGCCTAGTAGCCTCAGTTTCTCACACACATTGCAGAAGAGGAGCTTCAAGGTGGTGGTGAAAGCAAAGAAGATGCCAAGTACGAGTGTTGTGTCGGGTTCACTTATTTGGAGGAGCACGCGTTACATTGTTAGGAGCCCTATTGTTATCTATAGTCCTTAAAAATGTTAAAGAGTTAGGTATGATAAAAAATAAATAATGCTTGTAGCATTGGAATGTATCATTATGCTAACATATTTAGCA
>QANU01113068.1:0-107532 GCA_003254905.1 Nissolia schottii
AGGTGGCCACTTGGCCAAGTCAAAGTCCAACATGGTGAGTCACCATATGACTCATGAAAAGGAAATGTATAATAAGACAAAATAAGGGCATTTTGGGAATTTTTCCCCATAGGAAAAATTGGAAAGGGGAATTTCGGCCCTAGGCCTATAAATACCCCCAAAATATGAAAATTGAGATAAAATTTGAAAACCTTGTCAAAGCTCTGCCCGATTACACAATCGACTGTTATTCTATCAAGCCAAAGGCTCAGACACTTCCTATAACCAACCCATTCCAAATCCCTCAGAAATTCCTTAACCTAACCTACAAAAAGCCTTCAAAATCCCTAGAGAAAGCTTGGAAAGATTCATCCCAAGAAGATTTAGGAGCCATCAAAGCAAGCTACAAGTCTACAGGAAACACCGGAACCGTAAAACGTGGGTAAACCGACATAATCACTGTCTATGTGATTTAAGATGTATGATGATGTTTGTGCTATGTTTTATGCTAGATATATCTGTGGTTAGGATGCTTTTTATGTGACCTTGGTATATATATGTTGTTGATGATTGTCTGGATCTGCTGGTGCGGTCTGTGATTCTATCAGAATTTAGGAAAGCCTAAGACGGGATAGGTATATGACACGATTTTGAAGGGATCTGTATGCTGACTTTTTTATCATGAAAAACTAAATTTATTTTTGAGTTCTACACGAAAAATTGAGTGGGGATGTCAAGTTTTATGATTTTTGGAGTCCCCGATGAATTTCTCAACAAACAGGCAGAAAACGGAGTTTTTGTGAAAAAGGGCAAAATGGGAATTTCACATCTTGGGAATGAAAAACTGGGGTTTTTTTTCCAGAAAATATGGGTTTATAACTATCAAAAACCTTAAGGACAAGTATTGAGTCTTTTGGGTTTTTGAGAACAAAAATTCTAAAGAAAACAAGGCGTTTACGAGGGCAAAATGGTAATTTTGGAAAAAGAGGCAAAACTGGAATTTCGTGCAGTGGGGTTCAAAATCTGAGTTTTTAGACATGAAAAATGATCTTAGGGCTACCAAAAACCTTGGGGTAAGGTCTTGGACCTCCGGTTTATGGTCACTAATTTCTGATAGAAATCAGACGTCTGTGGTACTAGTTGCTAGGTCTACATTTGTTATGTTCAAGGCATGAGATTATGTTCCTTATATGTGAAGTTAGTGATAGTATATAATTGATGGTATGAATGATGTGAATATGTGTTATACGTGCCAGATGTGTTACGTGCTTCATGAATTGGTTGTTAGGAAAGTATGGATTTAGGATGGAAATGAGTTTAGGAACATGAAAGTATGTTTATTGTTTTTAAAAATGAATGATGAGTGATGGAAGAAATATTTTGAAGATTGATTTCGAGGAAACTGGTGGAACATGGAAAAATTGCAAGAATTATGGGCTGAAATTCGTTAGGTAGCGCTGAGCAGCTACGGTTCACGCTGAGCGGCCAGTGCGCTGAGCGGCACGTCCTATGTGCTGAGCAGACTGACTGAAGTTCAAAATCCCCATTTCAAAACTTTTCATTTTCTGAACACAAACACTTTCCTTAAACATAGTTTTTCATACTGTTTTCAATTATCCATGGATCTACTAATTGAACCAAGTATGCTAAATTGAACCGTTGACTGGACATATGAACTATTGACGGAATATATGAATTGTCGACTGGATGTATGAACTGTTGACTGAATATATGAACTGTTGACTGGATATATAGACTGGATATATGGACTGTTGACTGGAAAAGGAATAGGGCATGACGTCACTAAGCCCTAAAAGGAAATTAAGGAAGAATGAGGTTAAAGGATTCTTTTCCTAGCTGTGCCACATGCCAATAGGAAAGGCAAGTTGAAACCTGCGATTATCTCATCCCTAGCATAAGGACGGGGTAGGATCCCCTCGTCATCCCTAGCATAAGGATGGACTCTCCTATCGTGAGCTACTCAGGTTAAGCGTTGCCTGGTCCTCACAATACTGAGATAAAAATGAAGCTTATGGCGGTAGGCCACCGCTACAGGGGGTTGAGCTTGAGTATGTGCTCTAAGTGATATACAACTGTACATAAGGGGATGTGTATGGAAGCTTATAATTAAAATGGGCACGGTTATAAGTGGACGCACACTGAAGCTTATTATGTGATTATATGTGACTTAGGAAGTAAGGTAGAGAACAGATGACTTAGTTAATGAAGAATAGGTTCCCCAGTCACATAGATAATTTAGATAAAGCTGCTCAGACTTAGCATGAATATCAATAAATAGTAGGGATATAGCATGAATATCAATAAATAGTAGGGATATAGTATAACTGTAACACCTAGAAAACCCTGAGCGGTCTGAAGCGTGAATGAGGATAAGCAATCCCCTAATCCCTAAGGTTTCCCACTGAGAGCGCTATGTTCTCACCCCACTCATCCATGACTTCAGGATTCGATGAGGGACAAGGAGAGGACCTACATGAGGAAGAACCCTCCCAAGGGAGGATGGCTGAAGACTAGACGATTAGCTAGTAGATTATATATGTGTACTTGTACATCTATGTGATATTTGCACTTAATACTTATAATACGAATTATGTATTTGCTTATGAATGTATGAAGGATCGTTGTTTGTTATCTTGGCATGTATTAATTATATCTTTATTTATAGTTAAGCATGCTATGTTTCCGCTCGCAATGTATGCTCTAACGCGACAAGGCTCCTAATTTACTCTATGTAACGTACAATGAAAATTTTAATCTGGTCCATATTTTGGGTAACAATATTTTTAAAGTATAAACGAGACTAAGTATTATCCCCACCAAAGCAGATAACAACTTAGCCAGCAAGTTTGCAACTTAAGCGTAGGCTAGCTAGCTAGGTGTTATAGTATACATAGTCACTTAGAGATCTCCTGAGCGACCTGGAGGATAACCGAGAAAATGAACGTTAAGTAACGCTAAGGACCCCCACTGAGGATGAAAAGTTCCCACCCCCACTCGGTTATGGATCCAGGTGTGCGAAGCAAATGGATCGACCCAAGGGAGGCGTAGTGGACGACAGAAGGCTGCAACAGGGCAGTTCCGGAGCCAAGGCAGAGTGATGATGGTTGCATTAGGACCATAGATGTGTTGAACGATGCTCTATACAATTTTATACATTTGGTGTAAATATTTAGTATTAAGGCAATGTGTAACTATGTTTTGGACCTTGGTTGTAATTATATATATACATATACGCTTCATGCTCTGCTTCGGTTACTACCTAGCTTATATTGGGCACTATCGACTGTTGTTATATGTTCTCTTAATCACACACGACTCCTAATTTATAAATTAATAAAGCTCACACACAATTTTCAAAATGGTCCATATTTTCGCATAAGAGATATTTGCAAAGGTAAAGTAAGGGCTAAAGGTAACCCGACACAATGAATAACAACCTTGTGAACATTGCTTACTACCATGGAAGTGAGCATTTAGCAGGGGTGTTATAGGTACACTTTAGTTTATAGCCTATGATTGTCATGTGAAATTAACTATATCCTACGTGCTATATTATTATTATGCATCATGAGGAAATGGTTTGCCATTAGAGTGTTAGGGCAACCTTAGACAACTAAAAGGTCAATCACGTAACTATGACAAGATAATAATTGAATATAGGAAACGAACAAGATCTTAAGAAGGTTCTGGGCATAATGGGTTCGGTGTACCTCGAAGATATGTACATAGTTATATAATAGGGAATCCCCTTCTCTTGGCACGTCAATGGACACGCCCCTCACAATCCTGTAAGAAGGAATGGTTAATGTTAAGAAAGCAAGCTTAAAACTTGCAAAGAAAGATACTATATGATGATAAAGATATGATATGATGAGAAAGTCAAGATATGACGAAAGAAAGGAAAGTTTATGCTACGTATGAAAAGTATGCTACGAAAGTCAAAATATGATACAAAAGCATGAGTCCATCCCTGGTGACACTATAAGAGTGACCCCTCACCACCCTACATGCAGGGATGGTAAATTTATGTATATATTGATGCTAAATGCATCTGTCGTTCGCTACCACCTTAGGTATGAGCTCTGCCTTCAAGTTTAAGAATATGGAGTAGGTTGTACCTGGTGAAGGGATGACGGTCCCACTAGGTACAAAGGGGAATGATAGGAAAGGAAAGATAGGAAGGATGCTGCCCCGATGGGAGTACCTGACAGGGCACATAAGAGAACTCTCAGATCCCTTCATGTATAATATATGTGATCTATGTATGCATATGATAAGGTTATGTCAAGTGAAAAAGGTTTCTCAAGACTGGATCTACGAGGATACGAGATATGTGAGCACGTGATTCGATGTCACGCTACTCAAGCGAATAGGAATAGAAAGCACGATAACTTTTCCTTTATGGGTAATAAAAAGATTAGAATTCCCCAGTCACCTAGTAAATTAGATAAAGCTGCTTAGGACTAGTATGGATAATAATAAGTAGAGGTTTTTAGTATACTTTGACACCTAGAGACCCCCTGAGCGGCAGGATCATAATGAAAGATCATAAATGAAGCGAAAACGGAGAGTTATGCCCCATAGGATTCCTATTGAGGACGCAGCATTCTCACCCCCCACTCATTTATGATTCCAGGTAAGCATGACGAGTACACCGGAGAGCCGCAGGGCACGGATCCTGCATTCGTAGACGTGGACTGACCCCACCACCAGGATCGTCATGATGACTCTTTCGTTCGAGTTTGTTGACGTCCAAAGTACTTCACCACCAATATCTGCCCTCTCTCCAAACCCTTGGTTTCATCATGCACCTTACACTACAAATGTACTCCAGGGTACCCCGGTATGGATGAATCTAGGTTGCCCTCCTGTTGTGAGGCCCTTGCCAGAACATCTAAGACTACGTATCCGTCGGACAACAAAGAAAAGGGTTATCCCTATGGTCGATCGCAAGTTCGACCCTCGGACACAAGACGAAGAGGAGAATGCATCGTAGGATGATTGAAGGTCTTGGCGCCAGGATACTCCAGAGAAGCAGCGAGATTACAGTTTCCATTTGCACATTGTAACGATTAGGTGTTTTGTATTTTGTATCAAATAAATGGATTAGATATGTCATTGGCTCCTTATGTGTAGTAAGTGTATGTGTGTGTGTGTGTATAACCAAGTGTGTAATAGTTTCTTGGACCCATATGAATGAATGTACATTATGTTGTTTGGTATTATTATCTGTTGTGACGTTAAAATGCCTACGTCTTTTAGACTCTATCACTTGCGTGTATATGTGTATATATATATGACTTCTTAATTACGCGTGACTCATATTTTATGTTTTAATAAGGAAAAAGTTATAAATCAGTCCATATTTTTTGTAAAAGAGTATTTTCAAAGGCAATATAGGACTAAAGGTATTCTAACCAAAGCAGATAACAAACTAGTGAGCATTGCTTACGACTTAAGCGTAAGCAGCTAGCTACGGTGTTACAAGTTTAGTATTTGCCGAGCTTGCTCTTGCGTCCAAGGCAAGTCGAGAATTAGTATCCACCAAGATTATGTTACGAGCAACTTAGATAAACCGAGATAGCTTGCAACTCTTACCTAGTGCAAGGCACAAAATGTAACATCCCGATTTTTCCCCTTATAAAGATTTCACATAATAAATAGATATATATAAGTAATATAAGTGGACTAGGGTTGAGAATCCTCATTTTATTCCCTAAAAGTGTCAAATAAGGCAATAGTCTGCAATTTCACGAAAATCCACAGACACCGGATTCATCGGCTTTCGCCACCAGAACTTAATCGTATATCAAAGGTATCTGTATAGAACATTCTTATGCAAATAAATTTGCAAATACCTTTGATAAACCTAAAATTCCTTACTAGAACCATTAAGAGATCACAACGGTGGGATCAGGATATTTTTCAGATAGCCATACGCAAAGCATCCGGACAGCGTACGACAAAACACGTTCAAACCGGATTGGAAAGTAGGCCCTATGGCCCAAGAAAATATGCTCTCTCTCACAACTTTCTCTCTCCTCATTTGGACCAAGTTTTTGGTCAAAAAGTCAAAAGATGACAAAGCATCCTTATCCTTTGATTTTATTTTATTTTTCCTTTTTCTTTTTCAATTTAATTTTTTGGCCACAAATGGCCAAGACCACACGGCCTTGAGTGCTATAAATAGCCTTCCATGGCACTTCATTTTCTCACTGTTTCATCTCTTAAGTTTCTACTCAAATTCTTCCATTTAGAAACCCTGTCATTACGCTGTTGGAAAACCAGGAAACTAGCCAGGGAAGCTACACACTCTTGGAAACCTTGCCTCACCCTCCTAACCATCCTCAAGACCCTAAGGAAGTGGGAAAACCTAAGCTTGCTCACCTCCTTGGTGGCTTCTATGTGATTGTGTTTGCTTATATGCTATTATTATGTATTATGTTAGAGATGCTAGGTTACTAATGTATGGATGGTTTTGATGTGTTCTGTGAGCTGAATATTGTCGTATGGTGGTTGTTGGAACTTGTGGAGAAGCCATAAGAAGTGGGCGTGAGAACGGTTTGAAAGAAAAGCAAAAGAGCAAAGAAGGAACCCTAGGTCACGCCTAGGACGCTGAGCGACCTCCAGGGACCGCTGAACGGCCTAAAGACTGTGTGAAGGGATGATTTTGAAACCCAATTCTGTGATGGTATGGTGTCAGGGTCCGCTGAGCGGCCCTAAGGGAATGCTGAGCTGCCTGAACCGTAGCCTATGCAACCCTAGACTTGGATGGCCAAGTGACCTAAGAAGGCCTAAGGGCACTGAGTGGCCAAGTTAGACCACTGATCGGCCTGCGAAGTCTTAGGCCCCTAAGCTAACCATAGCTAAGGGCTGAGTAATCCAAGAAGTTCTTCTGGGCCCGCATGTTCCAACAAGAACTGATTGATGCAAATTACGTGTAACGATAAGGATGAGTATGTTTTTGGTTGAAATGCATCATGAGGACTCGGTTGCCATTAAGCCTTTAGGACGACCGTAGATAACTAGCAATGAATCACCTAATGTTTAAAGATCATAACTGAACCCTAGGGAACAAGTGATGTCTTAAGGAGGTTCTGGCCACGGAGGATCTGGTGTACCTTAAAGAAAGTACGTAGTTATATAATAGGAAATCCTCTCTTTTGGCACGTCCAACGGACAAGCCCCTCACCAGTCCGACAAGCAGAATTGGTTAAAGATGAACGCAGGCCAAGGCCTAATCACAAGTTAAAGAATAGATGAACCCAGGCCTGATTTTTAACAAAAGGTAAACTTAGGCCTAGGCCTGATTTGTATAAAGATCGGCCTAGGCCAGACCAAAGTAAAGGTAAGCCAAGGCTTGACCTAGTAAGGGGCACCACAGAATCAGTAATGAATGGTCGAGTCCAAGGGCCAACCCATGAGTCCATGCTAGGTCGAGTCCAAGGTCCGACCCCTAGCCATCCCAGCAGTTGGATGGTACTTCCTATCGTTGTTCGATTAATTGGTGACATCGTGCATCCGTGATTAGCTACCACTCAGGTTAAGCGTTGTCTGGTTGACACGATAAGGAACCAGAAGGAGGTTGTAGTTGGATGGCCACAATTACAAGGGCAAAAGGACTACAGTAACAAAAAGGACGCAGTCCCAAGACACGTAAGAGAACCCCAGATCCCTTCATGCATAAGTTATGAGATGTATGTTGTAACAACCCAAGTTTTTCCTTCGCTAAAATTCTGCTTAATAAATAATTAAGAATATGTTAATAAGGAAAAGATGAGATCAAAATGGAATAAAATTCACAGAATTTACTTAATGTCTATCGTATTAGGTAAAAATAATAATTTTGCGATCTCGTGACGTTTGGTGACGTTCGGGTTAGTATTAGGCCATTTTTAGAATTTAATTATGACTCAAAGGAGTCAGTAAAATACACTAATATGAAAATAATGTGAGAATATTTCAAGAAAAATTTAAATAGGAATAAGGAAAATTTATAGGTCACAAAGGTATGTCGGAAATATTTTTAGGACGTTCGGACATAAATAGTTAATGAATGAAGACGATCAAAACTACACAGGGAAACATAAGAAGACTCTAGGGCCAAAGGCCACTAAAGCCACAGGCAACCCTCATCCCACGAAGCCACACACACACAAGAGACCAATTCCATTTCCTTTCTTCTTCCGAGGAAATTCCAAAACCCTAAGGCCATCCAAAGCTCCAAATCCACCAAAGCCCTTCCATCACCATCATCCTTTGCCTTTCCTCACTTTAATTCACTCCTAAACCTATCAAGAAGGTAAGTGGATAGCAAAGCTAGGAGTTCTCTTTACTTGGTGAGAAGACCAAGCTTCCATAACTAGAATTCCTAATTATGTTCATGTTTTCATTTCTAGGTCAAGAAAGCCAAGCAAGCAAGCAAGGCTTGATTTCACCTTTCTTTAATTATCAAGAAGTTAGCCAAAGTGGGTAACTCTAGTTTCCTAATCCCTTTTTATGGTTAGATGAGTTTATGTGTATGTATGTGATTATGTTTGAACGCATATGTATGTTTGTTTAATGATGTTAGAAATTATGATAGGCTTAGAAAATGATTCTGAAGAGTTTTATGATCTGGATTAGGTAAAAATTATTATGTGGTAAACATATATGAAGAGCTTAAGTAAGTAAGTTTCATGGATGATGGTAAAAGAAAACAGAGAGAATCACTGAATCAGGCCTGCAGCTCGACAGATGCTGAAGAGACGTGTTTTAGATGCTGAGGGCTTAAACCGGGGGCGAAACCGTAGTTGCTGCTAGGGCGGTCTGAGACCAGGAAATGTTAAGAAACCCCGTGAGGCCCATATTCTAATATTTAATGTTATGTTATGATTGATAGTCAAATTAGGTAAAGTTTATGCTGTGGGTGAGAATGTCTTGACTATATGCCTTATATGCAGTCTGTGATGACAATTGTAGCTTTTCATGCATTCATGAGATACCTAGTTAAAGACAGGATAGGAAACTCCGAGATAAGTAATTATGCTGAAATGAACCCTACGAAAAACTAGTATGTCATGCTGCAGGTACCATTAATGCTGCTGAACTAGGGCCAATGCCCAATGCTGCTGAATAAGGGCCAATGCCCAATGCTGCTGAAATATGGCTATATGCCACATGCTGGAAAAGGCTATAGGCCTATGCTGAAAGGCCGTGATCATGTGAGCCGCAATGATCCCACTTCAGGAGGTCCTGTATGTAAGGCATCCTGAATGTGGAAGCCCGCCACAGGTGGTGTCTAGATGGCATACCTGGAGGTGTGCGGTTACTACGCCTATGCATTGTCGAAAGGGGGCAAGCTTAGGTGGGGGTACAATATCCGCCCACTGTCGAGGGGTCCCGAGGGGGCACCCGGCAGGTGGAAGCCCACCGCAGTAAGGTCTGGACAGTGTCGGCCTATACTGAGGGTGTGAGGTTATTCCGTCATAATAGTGTCACAGAGGACATTACTATGGTGGGAATAACACCTATTCTGTTATGCTGCTGTATTCTTTTACGCGGTTATGTGCTGCTATGCTGCTATATTCTGTCATGCTGTTTTATCCTGTTATTCTGCTGTATTCTGTTAAACGTGTTACGCTGATGATTCTGCTGCATGTATTCTGCTGAACTCTGTTATGTCTGTATACTCTATTATGTCTGTAGTGGATGATTCTGTGATGCATAGTTGAGTGATTCTGTTAGGCTGAAGATATTCTGATGTTATGCTGTTATTCAATCTGATTTGAATAAATAATCTGTTGTTATGTCATACCGGCAAGGGCACGCTCGAGACGGTTTTGTAAATACCGAATTGCTAATCAGGGTTTAGGGTTTAGGGTTTAGGGTTTAGGGTTTAGACAGTTTTGTATATACCGGATTGCTAATCAGCACGAGAACGTAGTAAGCAAGAGTAGTTCCCATGTCACATAATAATGCTGATAAAGCCGTTCAGATAGGCCAGATAATAAATGATAGGCTATTTAGTATATATGTTCACCTAGAGATCTCTGAGCGGCCTGAAGTCTGACATAATATGATACACGACTCAGGAACTAAAGTTATTCCACTGAGGACCTACCGTTCTCATTCCCCACTATTTTATGACTTCAGGTACCGAAGAAGATGAGTCTTGTTTTGATGATGCTGACGAGCCGCCCGCTGAACTATGAGCGGCTAGGATTGGAGGAGCTTAGAGAGATAGCTGTTTAGACTTTTGTCAAGGACGTACTGAGTAGCATTCCAGTAGTCCTTGTATTTTGATGCTGTGTATTTGGATTCTGTATATGATACTTTGATCTATGTACATATTATGTATACAGTGACATGACTTTGTATGGTGGACCCCATGGATGTATATTGCCTGTTCTACTTATCATAATGTTATCCGCTTTGTTATTATATTTGTTTATTTCCAACGCATGGCTCTATTTCAGTATTGATGTAATACAAGTGAAAAATTTAAAATGGGTCCTTATTTTCTTAAGCAACCACTATTTTCCAAAAGATAATTACGGACTAAAGTATTCCGATCAGATAGCAAACAACCTAGTGAGCATTGTTTACTACGTACGGGTAAACAGTTAGCTAGGGTGTTTCATTTGGTATCAGAGCAGTTTGGTCCAAAAGAGCCTGAGGACTGAGCTGCACTATGCTTTCGGGCATGATTACGGTGTATGACCAGCTAAGTGGTATGTGCTAAGTTCCTGTGTGCTTGCCTTTCTTGAGACTGATCACCTCGAAACTGTGCAGGTACGACATATTAGCTATGCCGCCCCGCCGGGACAATACACAGCGTACTCCGGAGTCCCCAGACCTTACAGATGTTCTGCGGGAGATAGCTCAGGCTACGGCGATGATGGCTGCTTCAAATGCCCAACGAAGCACACCTCCGACAGCTCAAGAGATGGAGGCTACCAAGTTCCGGGACTTCTCACGGGCTAATCGACCGGTATTCGAAGGCGTGATGGATCCTGAGTTGGTTCATGGCTGGCTGAGGAAGTTGGAGCAGATCTTTGAAGATATCCCGTGTACAGAGCAGCAAAAGGTCAAGTTTGCCTCCCGGAAGCTAGAGGGAGCTGCAGGTGAATGGTGGGATACCACTAAACCCCAGTTCGAGCGTGAGGAGGAGTCGGTGACGTGGAGCAGGTTCAAGGAGGTGTTTTTGGATAAATATTTCCCACAGGAGTTGCAAGACAGGAAGGAGGCCGAGTTCATGGAGCTCAAATAGGGATCCATGTCAGTGACTGAGTATACGGCGAAGTTTGAAAAGCTTTGCCGCTATTCCCCGATGTACCGAATGAACCCAAGCGAAGGCTGGAAGTGTGCTAAATACCAGCGAGGCTTGAAACCAGAATTGAAGGTGTTCCTGAATGTGTCAGGTGTTCGTGATTATGCTACTCTGGTGTATACTTGTTTGGCTCAGGAGGAAGCCAATAGAGATCTTGCTCAGGTGAGAAGCGACAGATTTAAGAAGAGGTTTGATAATGCGGGCAGCAGTTCCCAGAGTGAACCGAGGAAGAGGGGACCATTCTAGCCAGTAGCTGCAGGGCGAGGCCGAGCCCAATATCCGCCGAGGCCACAACCAGGAGCAGGGAGAGCGCAGGGTCAGCCCAGAGCAGGGCCAGGGGCAGTAGGATCTCCGGTAGTAAGATCTTCACCAGCCGGTACTCCGAGCCGACGTACGCCGGAGGCCCCACAGCATGCAGATTCTCGTACGCCGTGTCCCAAATGCGGCCGAGGGCATTCCGGAGAATGTTTGGCAGGACAGGGAGTTTGCTTTAGATGTGGCCAGGTAGGCCATTTTGTCAGAGACTGTCCAGCAGCACCGCCACCCACCCTCCGTCAAGGCATAGTCTTCACCATGGCTGCAGAGGAGGCTAAGGAGAAAGAAGGTCTGATTTTGGGTACTTGTACTATTTATGGGAAGACCTTGATTGTTTTGTATGATTCCGGAGCATCCCACTCCTTTATCTCTTATGATAGTGTTAGGGAGTTACAGTTATCTCCTACGACGCTGCCATATACTCTTGCTGTATCTACCCCTACTGCACCACCCGTTACGACTTGCCAAGTCTGTCTGCGTTGCGCTTTTCAGCTGCAGGAAAAAGAGTTCGTGGCTGATTTAATCTGCCTTCCCCTAGTAGGTCTGGTGTGATACTAGGGATGGATTGGTTGAACGCTAACCGGGCGATTCTCGATTGTGCTAGGAAGTTAGTTATTTTTCCTTCTATGGTTACCAGTTCAGTAGCCTCAGAGGAGGAGTTGCCAATTCTCTATTCTTGTCAGTTGAGGGATCAAGGCTGGGTTTTCTTCGCATCGTCAGAAGTAGCAGTTGTTAAACAGGAAGTCAAAGATATTCCTGTGGTTCAGGATTATCCAGATGTATTTCCGGATGATATTCCAGCGTTTCCACCGAAGTGGGAGGTCGAGTTTTCTATCGATCTGGTACCTGGTGCTGGACCTATGTCCATTGCACCGTATCATATGTCCCCGTTGGAATTGCAAGAATTGAAGAAGCAGTTAGAAGAGTTGTTGGGGAAGCAGTTCATATGACCAAGTGCATCACCGTGGGGAGCACCGGTGTTGTTTGTGAAGAAGAAAGATGGCACCATGAGAATGTGTGTCAATTATAGGCAATTGAATAAGGTGACCATCAAGAACAAGTATCCGTTGCCTAGGATCGATGATCTTTTAGATCAGCTGAAGGGTGCTAAGATCTTTTCAAGGATCGATCTGCAGTCTGGCTATCATCAGATCAGAGTACGGGAGGAAGACATAGCTAAGACGGCATTCCGATCCCGGTATGGGCATTATGAGTTCACAGTGATGTCTTTTGGATTGACTAATGCTCCTGCCATCTTTATGGATTATATGCACAGGATCTTCCGGGAATATCTAGATGAATGTGTCATTGTTTTTATTCATGACATCCTGGTGTACTCGAAAAGTGAAGAAGAGCACACTAGGCATCTGCGGATAGTATTGGAGATTTTAAGGGCGAAGCAGTTGTATGCCAAGCTTTCCAAATGTGAATTCTGGGCCAAAAAGGTGCAATTTATAGGCCACGTGGTCTCCGATCAAGGAGTCTCCGTGGATCCTAATAAGGTTGAAGCAGTTAGAACATGGGAGAGACCCAACTCAGTCACAGAGCTACGGAGCTTTCTGGGATTTGCTGGATATTATCAGAGATTTATCCAGGGCTTTTCACAGATTGCATTGCCGTTAACAAAGTTGACCAGGAAGGGAGCCAAGATGAATTGGTCTGCAGAATGTGAACGAAGTTTCTGCGAGTTAAAGGAGAGATTGACCACTGCCCCAGTATTAACATTGCCTGATCCCCAGGAGCCTTTCGAGGTGTACTGTGATGCTTCAGGTGCTGGACTGGGATGTGTTCTGATGCAACGCCGTCAAGTGATAGCTTATGCCTCTAGACAGTTGAAGCAGCATGAGGTGAATTATCCTACACATGATTTAGAGTTGGCTGCAGTAGTGTTTGCATTGAAAATCTGGAGACATTATTTGTACGGCGTTCGGTTTGAGGTATATTCAGATCATAAAAGTCTGAAGTACCTGTTTGATCAGAAAGAATTGAATATGCGTCAAAGGAGATGGATCGAATTTGTTAAGGATTATGACTTTGATCTCCATTACCACCCAGGGAAGGCCAATGTAGTGGCTGATGCTTTGAGCCGAAAGTCGTTGCAGGTGGCTCATATGATGGTACAGGAAGTGAAATTGCTGGAAGAGTTTCGTGATCTCAATCTAACTGTTGCACGTCAACAAGACAGGTTGACGATATATCCTCTACAGGTGAGCAGTGATTTTAAGCAGAGGATAATAGATGCTCAAAAGGCTTGTCAGGAAGATACTTGGTGCAAGTTTTGGAAGGCCGTTGAAAACGGTAAGATTAAGGAGGTGACGACTGATACTAATGGGATCCTGAGATTTAATGGGCGCATTTGTGTGCCTAAGGAAGGCAGCTTAAGAGAGGACATCTTGAGAGAGGCTCACAAGAGTCACTTCACCATGCACCCCGGTACTACTAAGATGTATCATGACCTCAAGCATATGTTCTGATGGCCAGGGTTGAAAAGAGATGTTGAGGACTGGTATAGATGTGCTTGGTTTGCCAAAAGGTGAAGATTGAGCATCAGAAACCACCAGGGCTGCTGAATCCTCCAGAAATTCCAAAGTGGAAATGGGAGGCCATAGCCATGGATTTTGTTTCAGGCTTACCACGTACCCAAACTGGAATTGATGCTATTTGGGTGATTGTGGACAGATTGACTAAGTCTGCTCACTTTATCCCAATTAAAATGACTTACTCACTGGAGAAGCTGGTACAGCTATATATCAAGGAGGTAATAAGATTGCATGGAGTCCCATCTTCTAACATTTCAGACAGAGACCCCAGATTTACTTCCTGATTCTGGACTGCATTTCAGAAGGCGTATGGCTCACAGTTGCATTTGAGTTCGGCGTATCACCCTCAGTCTGATGGTCAGTCCGAGCGTACTATTCAGACCTTGGAAGATATGCTACGAGCTTGTGCTCTAGACACGCCAGGAAACTGGGAGGAGATTTTTCCGTTTGTGGAGTTTGCCTACAATAATAGCTATCAAGCTAGCATTGGTATGGCTCCGTTCGAAGCATTGTATGGCAGGAAGTGCCAGTCGCCGTTGTGTTGGAATGACAGCAGGCAGTATCGATGTTTAGACCCTGATGAAACCAGGAAAACAGAAGAATTGATGAAGTTGTTGCGTAAGCGAGTGTTCACAGCATAAAGCCGACAGAAGAGCTATGCAGATAACCGGAGGAGACCGCTCGAATTCCAAGAAGGAGATCATGTTTTCCTAAAGGTTACTCCGGCGACAGGTATTGGAAGGTCCTTGAGGACCAAGAAGCTGAACCCCCGATTCCTTGGACCATTTTAGATCTTGGAACGAATTGGACCGGTAGCATACCGGATAGCTCTTCCACCGAACCTAGCCAACATTCATAATGTTTTTCATGTCTCCCAATTACGCAAATACTATGCATCCCCCGAGCATGTGCTTCAGCCAGAACAAATACAGTTGAGGATAGATTTATCTTTACCGCTCATACCGCAAAGAATCATTGATCACAAGATCCGTCAGACGAGGAACAAGGAACTTCCTATGGTACGAGTGGTATGGACGAACGGGGAATTAGAAGAGCAGACGTGGGAGATAGAAGCGGATGTGAAGAAAACTTATCCGGAGTTATTTTGAGTGGTATGGAATTATCCTTATCTTTCAATTTCGAGGACGAAATTTTTCCAAGGGGGTGGAATGTAACAACCCAAGTTTTTCCTTCGCTAAAATTCTGCTTAATAAATAATTAAGAATATGTTAATAAGGAAAGATGAGATAAGAACGAAATAAAATTCAAACAATTTATTTAATCTCTATCATATTAGTTAAAAATAATAATTTTGCGATCTCGTGACGTTTGGAGACGTTTGGGTTAGTATTAGGCTATTTTTAGAACTTAAGGGTGACTCAAAGGAGTCTGTAAAATACACTAATATGAAAATAATGTGAGAATATTTCAAGAAAAATTTAAATAGGAATAAGGAAAATTTATAGGTCATAACGGTATGTCCAAAATATTTTAGGACGTTCGGACATAAATAGTTAATGAATGAAGACGATCAAAACTACACAGGGAAACATAAGAAGACTCTAGGGCCAAAGGCCACTAAAGCCACGGGCAACCCTCATCCCACGAAGCCACACACACACAAGAGACCAATTCCATTTCCTTTCTTCTTCCAAGGAAATTCCAAAACCCTAAGGCCATCCAAAGCTCCAAATCCACCAAAGCCCTTCTATCACCATCATCCTTTGCCTTTCCTCACTTTAATTCACTCCTAAACCTATCAAGAAGGTAAGTGGATAGCAAAGCTAGGAGTTCTCTTTACTTGGTGAGAAGACCAAGCTTCCATAACTAGAATTCCTAATTATGTTCATGTTTTCATTTCTAGGTCAAGAAAGCCAAGCAAGCAAGCAAGGCTTGATTTCACCTTTCTTTAATTATCAAGAAGTTAGCCAAAGTGGGTAACTCTAGTTTCCTAATCCCTTTTTATGGTTAGATGAGTTTATGTGTATGTATGTGATTATGTTTGAATGCATATGTATGTTTGTTTAATGATGTTAGAAAATGATTCTGAAGAGTTTTATGATCTGGATTAGGTAAAAATTATTATGTGGTAAAGATATATGAAGAGCTTAAGTAAGTAAGTTTCATGGATGATGGTAAAAGAAAACAGAGAGAATCACTGAATCAGGCCTGCAGCTCGACAGATGCTGAAGAGACTTGTGTTTTAGATGCTGAGGGCTTAAACCGGGGGCAAAACCGTAGTTGCTGCTAGGGCGGTCTGAGACCAGGAAATGTTAAGAAACCCCGTGAGGCCCATATTCCAATATTTAATGTTACGTTATGATTGATAGTCAAATTAGGTAAAGTTTATGCTGTGGGTGAGAATGTCTTGACTATATGCCTGATATGCAGTCTGTGATGACAATTGTAGCTTTTCATGCATTCATGAGATACCTAGTTAAAGACAGGATAGGAAACTCCGAGATAAGTAATTATGCTGAAATGAACCCTAGGAAAAACTAGTATGTCATGCTGCAGGTACCATTAATGCTGCTGAACTAGGGCCAATGCCCAATGCTGCTAAATAATGACCAATGCCCAATGCTGCTGAAATATGGCTATATGCCACATGCTGGAAAAGGCTATAGGCCTATGCTGAAAGGCCGTGATCACGTGAGCCGCAATGATCCCACTTCAGGAGGTTTAGGCATCCTGAATGTGGAAGCCCGCCACAGGTGGTGTCTAGATGGCATACCTGGAGGTGTGCGGTTACCACGCCTATGCATTGTCGAAAGGGGGCAAGCTTAGGTGGGGGTACAATATCCGCCCACTATCGAGGGGTCCCGAGGGGGCACCCGGCAGGTGGAAGCCCACCGCAGTAAGGTCTGGACAGTGTCGGCCTATACTGAGGGTGTGAGGTTATTCCGTCATACTAGTGTCACAGAGGACATTACTATGGTGGGAATAACACCTATTCTGTTATGCTGCTGTATTCTGTTACGCGGTTATGTGCTGCTATGCTGTTATATTCTGTCATGCTGTTTTATCCTGTTATTCTGCTGTATTCTGTTAAACGTGTTACGCTGATGATTCTGCTGCATGTATTCTGCTGAACTCTGTTATGTCTGTATACTCTGTTATGTCTGTAGTGGATGATTCTGTGATGCATAGTTGAGTGATTCTGTTAGGCTGAAGATATTCTGATGTTATACTGTTATTCAATCTGATTTGAATAAATAATCTGCTGTTATGCCGTCCGTACCGTCAAGAGCACGCTCGAGACGGTTTTGTATATACCGAATTGCTAATCAGCACGAGAACGTAGTAAGCAAGAGTAGTTCCCATGTCACGTAATAATGCTGATAAAGCCATTCAGATAGGCCAGATAATAAATGATAGGCTGTTTAGTATATATGTTCACCTAGAGATCTCTGAGCGGCCTGAAGTCCAACATAATATGATACACAACTCAGGAACTAAAGTTATTCCACTGAGGACCTACCGTTCTCATCCCCCACTATTTTATGACTTCAGGTACCGAAAAAGATGAGTCTTGTTTTGATGATGCTGACGAGCAGCCCGCTGAACTATGAGCGGCTAGGATTGGAGGAGCTTAGAGAGATAGCTGTTTAGACTTTTGTCAAGGACGTACTGAGTAGCATTCCAGTAGTCCTTGTATTTTGATGCTGTGTATTTGGATTCTGTATATGATACTTTGATCTATGTACATATTATGTATACAGTGACATGACTTTGTATGGTGGACCCCATGGATGTATATTGCCTGTTCTACTTATCATAATGTTATCCGCTTTGTTATTATATTTGTTTATTTCCAACGCATGGCTCTATTTCAGTATTGATGTAATATAAGTGAAAAATTTAAAATGGGTCCTTATTTTCTTAAGCAACCACTATTTTCCAAAAGATAATTACGGACTAAAGTATTCCGATCAGATAGCAAACAACCTAGTGAGCATTGTTTACTACGTACGGGTAAACAGTTAGCTAGGGTGTTTCACTCTCCACTGTGGAGCTTGCCGCACTTCTGGCACGGTGGCCTGGGCTCTCCTCCTTGTCGTGGTTGACCTGGCTGGGACTGGTCCGGCGTCTGTTCCGGCTATTGCTGCTGCGGCTAGTATGGATATCGTCCCCCAGGTCCCTTCTTCCGGGGCTCCTGTGACTGGCTCCCTTGCTCCACCGCCTTCCTCTTATTCTTGACCACCTCCAACCGCTGATTTGCCTCTTCTTGCGCTAGACATCGGTTTACCAGGGTGGCGTAATCTGGCAAACCCCAGGTAGGAATGAACACTTGCATCTCCGGTCTCAGCCCTTGCTGATATCTCTTACACTTCCACTGCTCGCTTGGCCGAAGCTGGTATGTGCTGCAGTACCGGCATAGCCGCTCAAACTTGGCCATGTACTCGGCCACTGACATCGTCCCCTGTTTCAACTCCAGAAACTCTGTCTGCTTACGGTCTTACAACTCCTGGGGAAAATATTTCTCCAGAAACATAGCTGTAAACTGATCCCATGTTACGAGAGCTTCCTGTTGCTCCAAAACTAGCCTAGCTGTCTCCCACCATTCCCCAGCAGCTCCGTCTAACTGCCTAGCTGCAAACTTCACCTTCTGTGCCTCTGTATATGCTATGTCCTCAAAGACTTGTTCCATCTTCCTAATCCAACTATGGACCACCCCGGGGTCCATTACTCCCTCGAATTTGGGCGGATTCGCCCGTGTGAATTGGATGTACTTCTGACCATCTACCTCTTGCGGTGTCTGTGGGGCGTCCCTTTGAATCAATGCAGTGGCTATCTGAGCATTCGTCTGGACCATTTCCCGAAGGATGTCTGCGAGGTCCACCTGCTCGTGGTTAGGTTGTGCTGAATCCCTACGCAGCGGCATGGCTAGGTGTTGTACCTGCACAGATCCCAAGTAGATCAGTCTCGGGAAAGGCTGGTACACTTAACATAGCACATACAACTTAGTAGAGTCATGCACTGTGAACATGCTCGAAAGCATAATGCAGCTCAGCCCTAGGCCCTTTAAGGACTAAACTGCTCTGATACCAACTGTAACACCCCTACTAATTGCCCACTTCCATGGTAGTAAGCAATGCTCACAGGGTTGTTATGCGTTGTGCCGGGTTAACTTTTACCCTTACTTTTACCTTTGCAAATAGTTCTTATGCGAAAGTATGGACCAAATTGAAAATTATTCTTTTACAGTACCAGTTTGTAAATTAGGGGTCGTGCTTGATTTAAAGAACATATAACAACAGTCGCTATAGGTTAAGGGTAACTGAAGCAAAACATAAAGAGTATATGTGCGTACATATATAAATACAACCAAGGTCCAACATCAGTACACATTGTCATAATAATAAATATGTACACAAAATGGATGTAAGTCCTCATACATAATACAAAACATAAGCCATCAAATTGTCGCTATCATCCCGGTGCCTTGCCTTCCATCTGCTGTTAGCCCGAACGCGTCGTACACCTGCTGGATCCATAACCGAGTGGGGGTGAGAACTCTCAGTCCTCAGTGGGGTTCCTTAGCACTAACTACGGTTCATTTACTCGGGTATCCTCCAGGCCGCTCAGGAGATCTCTAAGTGATCATACATACTAAAACCCTAATGATTATTATCTTGACCTAGGATCCTGAACAACTTTATCTATGTTACTACGTGATCAGGGAACTAGTCTTGCTTATCTAGGTTCTAGCGCTTTCTACTCCTAACCATCGTTACATATCCACATCATAAACATGTATGCTGACAGACACACTGATCATCACGCATATGTTGCGCGGTAAACCTTCCACCATGCTTGCCAGGCACGGGACATTTCATAATATCTATGCAAGGGGTCATCGTACCGATGAGGCACAGAATTCAATGCATGTTCTCATCTCATTCATCATATCTTTTCCTGTTCCTGTGTCCCAGTACTCCCTCGTACACCTCAGGACGGTCGTCCCCATGGTGGTGTACGACCTGCCTTCTCTATGTGTTCCCCGGGCAAACATGACTCCCCCCTTCCCGGGTGGCCAAAGGTCGCCCTCTTGGCTAAGCCGGAAGCGGACCATATCATACACATATTCATTGCATCATAATCCATTCATTTTTCTGTCACATGTCATGCGTCTCATCATTCTTTTCTCTCGTATGCACATTTATCTTTTCTCATCATGCTCTTGTTCCTACACTTCATTCTCAACTTTATTCATTACTCATTCATCAGACAATAACTTCTAGTGATCTACCCTCATGATGCATGATTTACCCACACATAATCACATCGTTCATCAACAGTTATATCTAATCACATCATACATCAACAACTATAATCCTATGCAATGATCTAAGTTTCTATACTGGTTGGAACATGCCGAAAAGTTAAAATCTCAAGTGCTTCAGATTCATTTGAATGCCTAGAGGTGCATTCGAATGAAACCCTGCGAGTTCTTTCATTCGACTGAAAGCTCATTTCATTCGATTGAAAGCCGAAAAATTCTTTCATTCAAATACAACATTCTTTCATTCGATTGAACGAAAAAAAATCGCCAGTTTCGTAAAATTTTTTCGAGGCTTCGCTGTATCTTTCCAAAACAGTGTTTTTCTGGTTTCAATCAGTACAGTTAAATTTTTCTAACATCAAAACTACTCAAAACTACCTTCACGACTCACTCTCCATAATTTTCACATAATGTTTGCTAAATCCAATACATAAAAATACACAAATAAAATCACAGAGAAATCCACATAGACAGTGGGCTTAAGATTACCCACTTTCTAGGCGCACTTGGAAGTTGTCAGAAATGACCCCCGAGAGCTTTAGGATGATCCTACTATTTTTTCTGAGTCCGATGGAGTAATCGTCGCACGCACACTCGGACAGAGTAACAGCACAACAGATGAAAACTTGAGAGAAATGGCACTGAGGCCGTGAGTTCTTATATAGGCTCCAAGAGCCTTTAGCTTCGTTGAGAAGCTGTTGCTTTTTCACTTCTTTTCTCTTTTTCTTTTCTTTTTTTCTTTCAAAATTCTCGTTTTAAGTTTATTTACCCTTTTGCCCTTGCTTTAATTTTTATTTCCCATTATATCCTAACTTTATTTTCCCCCTTTTTGTCCTTCACCTTTGTAGTTATTTCCCCTTTTGTCCTTTTCTTTATTCACTGTCGTGGGAATTAATTCCCAAACCAGTTCAGTTTATTTCGCGATCATGTTTGATCGCGTTTTGTTGTTTTTCGGTCGTGTTCGGATGTTCTAAAAATATTCCGAGCACGTATCCGCGATCTACTAATTTCCCGAACCATAGAGGTATGTCCGGTTAAGGTATTCGTGAATTTATTACCCGGAGGAAATTTTCACAGATACCTTAAGTATCTACCGAAATTCTGATTTTTGTCAAAATTTGGCACGGACCTCGTGGCACTCCGCGAGATCAAGAAACAATTACTTGACTGGCGTTTGGAAGCAATTAATGTTCTAAATAATTTTTCCAATCCAAATAATCGCATCTAATGTGCTTTTAGTTAAGCAAAAATTGAGATTTTCGCGAAATTCTCGTAAGGAGAAAATTCGGGATGTTACATAAGTGCTCTTCTAGCAACAAGAAGTTCTCCCTCTACAGCATTTTCTCCACTATCATCTTCATTGGAAAGCTCTTCTTCATCATCTATTGCCTCTTCTTCGGTCTCCCAATCACCATGATTATTGATTATCATTGTGCGCTTATTAGGGCACTCACTTGAGATGTGGCCTCTTCCTTGGCATTTGAAACACCTTATGTCACGGTTCCTTGAATAATTAACTTCAATTGGATTTTTCTTTGGTAGGGCCGCAACCGGATCAACTTTCTTTGAACTAACTTCTTTTGAATTAGAGGAAGATGGAAGGTTATTCTTTGAATTTTGCCTCCAAGAATTAAAAGTACCTGAGTTGGAACTTTTTTTGGCATTACTCCTTTTCTTGAGTTGTTGCTCCACCTTTATGGTTTGATGTACCATTTCTTGAAGCTCTACATAATGGTGCATCTCCACAACATCAGCTATGTCTCAGTTGAGACCATGCAAGAATCGAGCCATTGTTGCTTCTCTGTCCTCCATAATGTTGGCTCTAATCATGGCAATCTCCATCTCCTTGTGGTACTCATCTACACTCCTTGATCCTTGGGTAAGACGCTGCAGTTTGTTGTGAAGCTCTCTATGGTAATAAGATGGAACAAATCTTCTTCTCATGATTGCCTTCATTTCCTCCCAAGTAGCAATAGGTTGTTCTCTGATGAAAGCCAAACGCACGTTCTCTATCCTTGACACAGCTTTGGCTTGTCACAACCGTGCCAAGTTAGTGGAAGGCATATTTGTACTTCTTTGTCGTTCAAATTAAATATTTATATACATACCTACTTTATGGCTTTTAGATTCCAAAGGAATCCAATTGCAGTATAGGGTATGGTCGATCCCACAGGGAGTTGTAAAAATACCGTTCTTGAGTTTGTTAATTAAATAATGAAGTGAAGGATTTGTGATTTGATTTATATTTAAATNTACATACCTACTTTATGGCTTTTAGATTCCAAAGGAATCCAATTGCAGTATAGGGTATGGTCGATCCCACAGGGAGTTGTAAAAATAGCATTCTTGAATTTGTTTAATTAAACAATGAAGTGAAGGGTTTGATAAATTGATAGTTTAAATACATAAGTAAATAAATGACATAAAAGTAAATAGGAAACAATTCAGAGGTAGTTCCGGAGCTTGTTGGGAGTTTTAATCACATCGTAGTTTTATGTATTCATTAACTTATTACATAGAATCATCATTTCTTTGATTGCCCGCACTTAGAACTTCTTCATTGCTTTCGCATATGATAAGATTACAAATTTCTCTTGTTAAACTGTTACTTTCGTAAACAAGCTAAACAAAGTACATCAAAATGATTTCCTTTTCGTATGTGTAAGCGGCTAACCTTTATTCCAGTTATGGCAACAAGGTTAGATAAATGATTTCAATCCGACTCTAATGGTTGTAATTGTTCATTCACAACGTTCGAGTCTAGAATCTAGTTAAGCGTCATGATGTTGATTTTAAATTGGTTATGACTTAATTAGTATAACACTCATTCATACAACTAAGTCCCAAATCAAGAATCAAAACACTAAGCAAAGACTAGCATTAAGCATGAATTCATTCAAGCAAATCATAAGAAATAGATAACTTCATATGCAATAGTTACATGGATACAAGCAAGCTACAATAATGATCAAAATCCCAACAAAAAGAGGGTTAGGAACCCATCTCACAAGAGTATCTCGGAGGCAAGGTTTAGACACTTACCATGACACGTACTCACGCCGTCATGGCCATGGCTTCACCGAGGTTCCTCGATCTCCGGCTCCTTCACAAGCCTCGTCTTTGTTCCTAACCTATCCTAAACTAAACTAAGCTTTAAAGTACAACAAAATGAAGGAAGAATGGTGTTCTTGGGGGTGGAAAAGGATGCCCCAAAGTGGTACTCGGCCAGCCTATTTATAGGCGTTTTTAGGGTTGAACCGCTCAGCGGTTAAGGTACCACCGCTGAGCGGTTTAGTCAATTATGGTGGCTTGTACACGGCTTCATAATGGTGGTGGCGGCTTGCAGGGCGGCTTGAGGTGGCGCCAGGCTGGAGCATTTAATGCACGGTCAAAGGCGGCTGCCGACCTGATCCGCTGAGCGCATGAGGCTTGTTCGCTGAGCGGTTTCTTCTCCATCGCTGAGCGCTGCTTCTCATCCGCTGAGCGATCCTGCCTGTTTCTTCAATTTTAGCTTTGTTCCAATTCTGCCCGAGTTCTCCATTCTTCAAGGGATTATTCTTTATCTTTTATGCTTGCATCCATCTTCAAATATATATTATAACCCTATAAAACAAGGAGATTTAAGTAGATAATTCGTTTAAATCATAACAGATAAGTGCCGTTTTAATAGGTCAAATTTGCGTAAATTGGACACTTATCACTCTCCATACCTATTTCTCTTCTTTTGAATCTGGTCCCACCAAATAAGAGCATAATCAGTAAATTCAATGGCAGCAAGTATTACCTTTTTCCTTTCAGAATATTGGTGACATGAGAAAATTTGTTCAACTCGCATCTCCCACTCTAAATAGGCTTCTAGATCATTTTTGCCTTGAAATGAAGGAATTTTGAGTTTTACTCTCCCAGATTTTCTTCTCTATTTCTATGCCTCCTTTGATGAGTATGACGCCTCCTCCTTCTTAAATGATGATCTTCATCCTCCTCGATTTGGCTCACCCTATCTGTATGAGACGATCCATCATGACTAGAATTGTTTGAAGGATTATGTCTAGCAGCACCTTGATTCTCCATTTGGTCCATTCTTTCATGAAGTTCTTCAAATTTGCTATTCCATAATCTTTCAAGTTGTCCTACTAGTGCTTGCATTTGGATAGGTGCTAACCCCTGTGCATTTTCTTCATTCCCTGCCATGTTAATGAAAAATAGAAAAAAAAAAAATAGGACCTCACCAAATTATCACACCAAAGTGTTTTCACTCTTGAATTTTACCACTCGTGTTTACGCTTCACTCTTAATAATCTCACAACTCTCAAATCACTCAATATCTTCAAAAGCTCTTATGCAACCTAAATCCTTATATGACTCAAAATGCCAATTACTCAACTTTCAACCAATTATAATGAAGTGGCTGGTCTAACTGTTACAACGGTGGGTTGGAAAGGTAGTATAAGAAGAAAACTAGGAAATTCAGGAAGAACAAAGAAACCACAAAATTCTGGAAACAAAAGATAATAACTCAAATAAATACCAGATTTTTTTCTTTCGTTTTTTTTCTTTTTTTTCATTTTTTCGTATTTTTTCTCTTTTTTTTTTGTTCCAATTGTGGAACAGAAACTGATTTTTCTCTTCTTACCGCGTCAACCACAGCTTTGCTACCAAATGATATGAACCTTTAGAGGAATTTGACCCAATCTTCACGGCGTAGGCAAAACAATAAGGAATTCAAATAAAACGAAAAATTGAAAAGAGGGATATGAGCAAACACTCCAGATTTGGGAAGGGAAAATTGGGAGTGATAGACCCTAAGTTTGTGGAGTTCAATGACCTAACAATTGTAATTAGCCAACCAACGTTAAAGGGAAACGTGACCTGCTAATTAGACAAATTGTTCAACCACGAACACAGTTAAACCAAACCACACAACAACGCACCTGGGTTGAAGCACGAATTGGGGGCTTTTGGAAGTTTAAATCACCAACCTTATAAAAAAGATTGACAAGAAAAGGTCTCACAAGACCAAAAGAAGATATAATAAAAACTCTCACAATGGGAGAAAGAATTCTGAAAATTCAAATTGTATTTCACTTCAAGGATGCCTTATGAATTACAAAGTTCTCCTATTTATAGGACTTATTAGAACCCTTTCAAATCACCACTATTCAGAAATTTATTGGTCACTATTTAACATTGATTACCCACTACATTATAAGCCACTAAAACCCATGCACTAAAATTCCACCTCCCAAAGTTAAATGCTCCACTAATAAAATTGGCTGTTAACTTCACCAACGAAAATGACCATCTAAAAGACTTCGTTCGGTCTTCTTGTCTTCATGGAAGTTGAAGCATTTTGTCTTAGCTTTCAAATGGCACCGGTTTCATCTTAATTAGATCACTACAGCCCAAGTTATGACCCAATTATCATAGGCTGCGAAGTCCAACGACAACATTATTGGTTTTGGGCTTGGATGATCATTACTTCTTTTGGGCTTGTATTTTCAGATTTCCATTGATTATTTATAGTCAATATTTCTTTATTAACTATTTCTTGTATTATTCTCATTCTTCCCTTTGTCATTGGGCCCCCCATCTACTTGGACTTGGTCAATTGACTTGATGGCTGGGTTCATATCACCACAGGTCATTGAATTATCCGATACCACACTATGCATTAGATGGTCCAGCATGCCATCCATTTGACCCACCACAGGTCGTTGAATTATCCGATATCCAACCACATATTAGATCATCCTGCATGCCATCCATTTGACCCACTACAGGTCATTGAATTATCCGATACCCCACCATGCATTAGATGGCCATGCATGCCATCCATTTGACCCACCACAGGTCATTGAATTATCCGATATCCCACCATGTATTAGATGGTCATGCATGCCATCCATTTGACCCACCACAGGTCATTGGATTATTCGATACCCCACCATGGATCAGATGGTCATCCATGCCATCCATTTGACCCACCGCAGGTCATTGAATATGCGATACCCCACTATGCATTAGATGGTCTTGCATGCCATCCATTTGACCCACTACAAGTCGTTGAATTATCCGATATGCAACCACATACTAGATGGTTTTGCATGCCATCCATTTGACCCACCACAGGTCATTGAATTTTCTGATACCCCACCATGTTTTAGATGGTCATGCATGCCATCCATTTGACCCTCCACAGGTCATTAAATTATCCAACCATGTATTAGATGGTCATGCATGCCATCCATTTGACCCACCACAGGTCATTGAATTATCCAATATCACACCATGCATTAGATCGCCATGCATGCCATCCATTTGACCCACCCACCATGCATTAAATGGTCATGCATGCCATCCATTTGACCCACCATAGCTCATTGAATTAATTAACCATGCATTAGATGGTCATGCATGCCATCCATTTGACCTACCACAGGTCATTGAATTATCCGATACCCCACCATGCATTAGATGGTCATGCATGCCAACCATTTGGCTGACCATAGGTCATTGAATTATCCGATGCCCCACCATGCATTAGATGGTCATGCATGCCATCCATTTGACCCACCACAGGTCATTCAATTATCCGATACCCCACTATGCATTAGATGGTCCTGCATGCCATTCATTTGACCCACCACAGGGCGTTGAATTATCGGATATCCAACCACATATTAGATCGTCCTGCATGCCATCCATTTGACCCACCACAGGTCATTGAATTATCCGATACCCCTCCATGCATTAGATAGTCATGCATGCCATCCATTTGACCCACCACAGGTCATTGAATTATCCAACCATGCATTAGATGGTCATGCATGCCATCCATTTGACCCACCACAGGTCATTGAATTATCCGATACCCCACTATGCATTAGATGGTCCTGCATGCCATCCATTTCATCCACCACAGGTCATTGAATTATCCAATATCCAACCACATATTAGATGGTCATGCATGCCATCCATTTGACCCACTGCAGGTCATTGAATATGCGATACCCCACTATGCATTAGATGGTCTTGCATGCCATCCATTTGATCCACCAATATCCAACCACATATTAGATGGTCCTGCATGCCATCCATTTGACCGACCACAGGTCATTGAATTATCCGATGCACCACCATGCATTAGATGGTCATTCATGCCTTCCATTTGACCCACCATAGCTCATGGAATTATCTAACCATGCATTAGATGGTCATGCATGCCATCCATTTCACCCACCACAGGTCATTGAATTATCCAATATCCAACCACATATTAGATGGTCCTGCATGCCATCTGTAACACCCTAGGTTAGCAGCTTATGCTTAAGTCACAATCTGCGTCTGCTAGGTTGTTATCTGCTGTGTGGGAATACTGGTAGTCCCTACTTTACTTTGAAAAATAATTAAGTTAAATGAAAATAAGGACCCATTTTTTTTTCTTTTTAAACATAAGTTGTTATTATGCGTCAAACTAGAGCCATGCGTGTGAACTATCATAAGTCCCATATAGTAACAGATAAGTGCGAGCGGTGTCCGTCATACCAGTACATACATAAGCAGTAAAGTAAACAGTACCAGGTGGGTCCAACAGTTAAAGTCATACAGGGTAGAAGTCATATATAAATATCATAAATATTGTACTGGTACATCAAAAGGGCCATACGTATCCTAAGCCTGTGCATATCATTAAGACTACAAATAACATACATCAAAATACACATACAACTAGAGCTACTAGCAAAAAGGTGTTATCTCTGATGACAGGGTCTGGGGACAAGGCTGGTCACATCTCTGGCTCATCTTCACTAGGGTCCTCCTCCGGGTCCTCCTTCGGGTTCTCCTCTGGATCCTCCTTCTCCTGCTCCGACTCCTTCGCCTCGTCCTCCTGCTCCAGCTCTTCCTCCTCGTCCTCTATGGGATGATCCTCCACGGCTGATGAGGGCTCAGGTGCGTCGGACGGATCTCGTGGGCCAATGGACGGGCCTGCCTCGTGATGGGAGTGTTAGGTACAAACAGGCGGCGGTAGTCTCTGGCCGTCCACATCCGCGTTCCTCGCCGGTGGGCTGGGGTCGGTTGCGGCCACACGGAAGCTGGGTCGACCTCTACGTCCTTCTCGTACGGAGCGGGCTCGCCATCGGTGGAAGTCTCTGGGAAGATCGGCGGTGTAACTCGGGGAGGTGTGGGGCGGTTCACCACTAGTACCGTCCACAGCTCCGCCTCCTCCCCTATCTCAGGGTCCACAGTCCTAAACCTGCTGCGGAGGATCCGTCGCTTCTTCGGCGGGGTCGTCATCTAGATCACCTGAAGCCATAAGTGAGTGCGGTGAGAACGGTGGTTCTCAGTGGATAACTATGGGGTAGTGGGACTCTGGTTACTCAATTATGCTCCGGCCGTCCAGGAGATCTCTAAGTGTACATGCATCTAGACGTCCAACCAATTAATTTCTTGCCAAGTTCCTGGGCAGCTTTATCTAATTACTAGGTGACGGGGATCTAATCTTTCTTACTAAGTTCTCGTGCTTATTAACCAGACTCGCGGTGCAACTGTGACCGTCACGTACGTGTCTCACGGACGATTGACTCGTCATGTATCCATACTCATATATACATAATCATATATAATCAGATATAATCATACAGCTTATACAAATAGCACATAAATGTAATGCATGAGGGATAGGGGTTTCTCCTACACGCCCGTGGCCGCGTCCTTCTTCGCTGCTCCAGCTACGACGTGTAGTAACACTAGGAGTGAGGCTCGTGTGCATCCGAACTTCGTGGACGACTTGTTCACTTACGTCCGAACTTCGTGGATGGCGTCCGAACTTCATGGACGACTTAATCATCTGCATCCGAACTTCGTGGATGACTTTAAGGCCTGGGTCTGAACTTCGTGGATCATATCTCTCTTTTTCTCTTATGTCCGAACTTCGTGGACATCTTACCTGTCTTTTAAATGTCATGACATAAAAGCTCAAGCGCTCCTTTCTTTCTTTTCTCTCGTCCGGGTGGAAACCCGCGTTCAGATCTTTCTCTGCGTAACATAATCATACCCGGTCCGTCTCGCACGGCCGGGGAGGGGCTTGTCAGGTATGACGTGCCAAGAGAAGGATTCCTATTACATAACTATGTCATACTTCGGGCTACACCGACCCTCTGTGGCTGGAGCCCGTCTTTAGACTTAACCGTGTTCCCTAATTTAATTTACCACCTTTGCACATTAGTTAATTTATTTCTAGTGATCTATGGTTGCCCTAAGTCCTATGGCAACACTGCCTCATGATGCATGCCCTGTTCTTGTTTCTCGTGTACTGCCCCTGTTCTACTCACCCTTTGGGGTTACTTACAATCACTTTCCTCAAGCTTTTAACCGCTAACAATATCCTAACTATACTTTACCTCATCAAACCTATACCACATTTCTAGAAAACAAAACACTTAAACATACATACTACATTTTTAATCTTCTTAAGTTTATGACACTCTTATGTACACTCACACTCTTATCTTTCTATTACACTCTTACCACCACAACTACTAAAAACTCTCATTTTTTTCAACCTGTTTAACCCTCCAAAAATCGAGTTGCTCTCTTCTCTTATACACCCTCATTTTCTTTTATTCTTTTACTACCATGCACTACCAAGATTCTTTTACACTCTCCTCTAACACTTCTAACCAAATATTTTCCCAAGTTCCACCCTCAAAACCGAATCCTACCTCTCTCTTTTAACACTAAAAAAAATCATTATGTTCATGGTAAAACTTTTCCCCATACTTATGTATACTCATATCCCACAAAACACAAGAACACCCCTAGCTTTTCAAGCACACAACAACATAATATATACGAATAATATTCATACATAGCACACATATTTTTATCCACTCAAAATCACATTTATTTTAATCGATTTATTTATCACACAAGAGAAAATTTATTTTTAGGCATAAACACATGTTATGTGTATTCAATCACATATTCACAACACACAAAAATAGATCACCAAGGAGGTGATTTATGCATAGTTACCCCCAAGCTTTAACAACCAAAAATATATATTTATCCTCATCAAATCACTAATAACACATGCAAGTTTATTTCAAGGCAAAAGTCACATATTATGTGCATTTTCTCCTAAATCACATAAACAAGCAAAAAAGGCCTAGAACCATCAAGGGATGATTTTAACTAGTTACCCACTTCTCAAGAAGGTTGGTGAAGGGAGTTGGGAGTGAAGTTCCACAAACCTTGATGTTCCCAAAGCTTTATGTCACTTTTCTCCAAAATGGGAACCTTGCACAATGAAGAAGATGATGATGTTGCTCCTCTTGGTTGTGAGTGTAAGAAAATGAAACTAAGATGAGGAGACTTTGGGGGTGTGTTTTCGGTTCTTGGGAGGTGGAAGAGGATGGCAAGAATGCTTGCTTTCTTGGAGACAAAGGGGTGTTCTTGGAGCTTGGCTTGAGGTATGGTTATGGAGGATTGTAGAAGATGAAATGTTCTTGAGATTTTTGGGGGAGGGTTCGGTTTTGGATGGCTGAATGGTGGGGGAAATTCATTGATTTTAGGAGTTAATAAAATGTGACGAATAGTGGGAGGTATGGGCATAGGTATGGCTTATGATGTGATTTGGTTTTGATGTGTAAGAAAGCATGGTGATGGAAAGTTTGGAAGCATCATTTAAGGGATTATTTTTGGCCCAAAAATCTCTTCAAAACCATGCAGCCCTTCTTCTTGCAGCTGCTGAAATTTCATTTTTTTCCGGTTCCGGTTCGCTTGTGTTTTATCGCTCGCAGTGTCGGTGCGTCGCGCACGGTCGTCCGAAAAATATTCCGTTTATACCGTCGCGATCCTCTAATTCCCCCTACCCAAGGGTATTAATATTTAAAGGTGTTTGTGAATTTTTCTCCGGGGAAATATTTTCACGGACACCTTTTCCGCGTCAGGAAATTTCATCGGCGAATAGCAGCCGTTCAGTTATCTGCCGAACTTCCTATCGCGACACGTTTTATTTCCTAGGGATATTCTACCTAATAATTTCCCATTTTTGTTCTCTAATCATGATTATAAATTAATTTGATATTTATGCATACGATTATTTTTCTAAGAAAAATCTGGATGTTACATTCCAACCCCCTTAGAAAAATTTCGCCCACGAAATTTAAGTGAAGGCTCGGGCGTACCTTCGAACAGCTCAGGATAGACTCGTTTCATATCTGCTTCCAGCTCCCACGTCTGGTCCTCACAAGCTCCATTTTCCCACACTATACGCACCATCTTGACCTCTTTGTTCCTGGTCGTGCGAGTTTTTCGATCCACAATCCGTCTAGGCGTCATCGGTAGAAAGAAATCTTCCCTCGGTTGTACTTGATCCGTCTCCAAGATGTGATCGGGTGACGCGTGGTACTTTCTCAACTGGGAGACATGGAACACGTTATGGACATAAGCCAAATGCGGTGGAAGAGCTACTCGGTAAGCAACCGGTCCAATGCGTTCCAAAATCTGGAACGACCCTATGAATCTGGGACTCAGCTTCTTGACATTGAGGGATCTTCCAAGTCTCGTAGCTGGTGTTATCTTCAAGAACACATGTTCCCCCTCTTGAAATTCCAAGTGCTTCCTCCTAATGTCTGCATAGCTCTTCTGGCGATCCTGTGCCGCTTGGATTCTCGCTCGAATTGTCTTAACCCATTCTTCGGCTTCCCGGATCTCATCAGCGGTACAATTCCAAAACTTGGCTCCTTCATGCCAGGACAGTGGAGATTGGCATTTCCGACCATACAGAGCTTCAAAAGGAGCCATGCCAATACTCGCCTGATAACTGTTGTTGTAAGAGAATTCGACCAAGGGCAACATCTCGTCCCAATAGCCGGGTAAGTCCAACGCACAACCTCGCAACATATCTTCCAGAACTTGGATCGTCCTCTCAGACTGTCCGTCGGTTTGTGGGTGATAAGCAGTGCTAAGGCATATCTTCGTCCCGTAGGCTTTTTGAAACGCTGTCCAAAACCGTGAAGTGAATCGGGGGTCTCTGTCAGAGATAATCGATGATGGAATCCCATGTAGCCTCACTATCTCTTGATGTAAATCCTTACCAGCTTCTCCAAGGGATAGTTCATTCGCACCGGAATGAAATGTGCGGACTTGGTCAGGCGGTCCATAATGACCCAGATGGCATCTACTCCCCTAATCGTCCGGGGCAATCCAGAGACGAAGTCAATTGCTATGCCCTCCCACTTCCACTCAGGTATCTCTGGTGGAGTCAGTAGTCCATGCGGCTTCTGATGTTCGATCTTCACCTTCTGACACACCAAGCACTTCCCTATCCAGTCTGCTATGTCCCTTTTCATGCCGGGCCACCAAAACATCTTTTTCAAGTCCTGGTACATCTTCGTCATTACCGGATGAATCGTGAAGTGACTTCTATGGGCCTCTCGCAGAATATCTGCGCGTAACCCCCCTTCGTTTGGTACGCACAGACGCTGATCAAACCGTAGAAGACCATCTGGCCCGAAGGCTGCCTCTTTCATCTTCCCGACGCGCACAGATTCTACTGCATTTGATGGTCATTGATCCATCCGATATCCCACCATGCATTAGATGGTCATGCATTCCATCCATTTGACCCACCACAGGTCGTTGAATTATCCAATATCCATCTATTTGACCTACGACAGGTCGTTGAATTATCCGATATCCAACCACATATTAGATGGTCCTGCATGCCATCCATTTGACCCACCATAGGTCATTGAATTATCTTATACCCCACCATGGATTAGATGGTCATGCATGCCATCCATTTGACCTACCACAGATCATTGAATTATCCGATACCCCTCCATGCATTAGATGGTCATGCATGCCATCCATTTGACCCACCACAGGTCATTGAATTATCCGATATCCAATCATGCATTACATGGCCATACATGCCATCCATTTGACCCACCATAGGTCATTGCATTATCCAACCATATATTAGATGGTCATGCATGCCGTCCTTTTGACCCACCGTAGGTCATTGCATTCTCCAACCACCATGCATTAGATGGTCATTGATCTATCCGATATCCCACCATGCATTAGATGGTCATGCATTCCATCCATTTGACCTACCACATGTTGTTGAATTATCCGATATCTATCTAGTTGACCCACCACAGGTCGTTGAATGATCCGATATCCAACCACATATCAGATGGTCCTGCATGCCATCCATTTGACCCACCATAGGTCATTGAATTATCCGATACCCCACCACGCATTAGATGGTCACGCATGCCATCCACTTCACCCACGACAGGGCATTGAATTATGTAACCTTGCATTAGATGGTTATGCATTCCATCCATTTGACCCACCACAGGTCGTTGAATTATCCAACCATATATTATGTGGCCATGCATACCGTCCTTTTGACCCACCGTAGGTCATTGCATTATACAACCACCATGCATTAGATGGTCATTGATCTATCCGATATCACACCATCCATTAGATGGTCATGCATTCCATCCATTTGACCCACCACAGGTCCTTGAATTATCCGATATCCATCCATTTGACCTACCACAGGTCGTTGAATTATCCGATATCTAACCACATATTAGATGGTCCTGCATGCCATCCATTTGACCCACCACAGGTGAATGAATAATCCGATACCCCACCATGCATTAAATGGTCATGCATGCCATCCACTTGACCCACGACAGGTCATTCAATTATGCAACCATGCATTAGATGGTTATGCATTCCATCCATTTGACCCACCACAGATCGTTGAATTATCGGTATCTAACCACATATTAGATTCTCCTGCATGCCATCCATTTGACCCACCACAGATCATTGAATTATCCGATATCCAATCACATATTAGATGGTCCTGCATGCCATCCATTTAACCCACCAAAGGTCATTGAATTATCCGATATCCAACCATGCAATGAATGGTCATGAATGCCACCCATTTGACCCACCACAGGTTATTGAATTATCCAACCATGCATTAGATGGTCATGCACGCCATCCATTTGACCCACCACAGGTCATTGAATTATCCGATACCCCACCGTGCATTAGATGGTCATGTATGCCATCCATTTCACCCACCATAGGTCATTGAATTATCCGATATCCAACCATATATTAGATGATCATGCACGCCATCCATTTGACCCACCGCAAGTCATTGATCTATCCAATGTCCCACTATGCATTAGATTGTTATGCATTCCATCCATTTGACCCACCACAGGTCATTGAATGATCCGGTATCCAACCACATATTAGATGGTCCTGCATGCCATCCATTTGACCCACCACAGGTCGTGGAATTATCCAATATCCAACCACATATTAGATGGTCATGCATTCCATCCATTTGACCCACCACAGGTCGTTGAATTATCCGATATCCATCCATTTGAATATCCATCCATTTCACCTACCACAGGTCGTTGAATTATCCGATATTTAACCACATATTAGATGGTCCTGCATGCCATCCATTTGACCCACCACATGTCAATGAATTATCCGATACCCCACCACGCATTAACTGGTCATGCATGTCATCCACTTGACCCACGACAGGTCATTGAATTATGCAACCGTGCATTAGATGGTTATGCATTCCATCCATTTGACCCACCACAGATCGTTGAATTATCAGTGTCTAACCACACATTAGATGGTCCTGCATGCCATCCATTTGACCCACCACGGGTCGTTAAATTATCCGATATCCAATCACATATTAGATAGTCTTGCATGCCATCCATTTAACCCACCAAAGGTCATTGAATTATCCGATGTCCAACCATGCAATAGATGGTCATGAATGCCACCCATTTGACCCACCACAGGTCATTAATTTGTCCAACCATGCATTAGATGGTCATGCATGCCATCCATTTGACCCACCACAGGTCATCGAATTGTCCGATACCCCACCGTGCATTAGATGGTCATGCATGCCATCCATTTCACCCACCACAGGTCATTGAATTATCCTTTATCCAACCATATATTAGATGATCATGCACGCCATCCATTTGACCCACCGCAAGTCATTGCTTTATCCGATGTCCCACCATGCATTAGATGGTTATGCATTCCATCCATTTGACCCACCACATGTCATCGAATTATCCGGTATCCAACCGCATATTAGATGGTTCTGCATGCCATCCATTTGACCCACCACAGGTCGTGGAATTATCCGATATCCAACCACATATTAGATGGTCCTGCACGCCATCCATTTAACCCTACACAGGTCATTGAATTATCCTATACCTCACCATGCATTAGATGGTCATGCATGTCATCCATTTGACCCACCACAGATCATTGAATTATCCGAAACCCCACCATGCATAAGATGGTCATGCATGCCATACATTTGACCCACCACAGGTCATTGAATTATCCCACACCCCACCATGCATTAGATGGGCATGCATGCCATCCATTTAACCACTAATGGTTATTGAATTATCCNATGTCATCCATTTGACCCACCACAGATCATTGAATTATCCGAAACCCCACCATGCATAAGATGGTCATGCATGCCATACATTTGACCCACCACAGGTCATTGAATTATCCGATACCCCACCATGCATTTGATGGGCATGCATGCCATCCATTTAACCACTAATGGTCATTGAATTATCCGATATCCAACCATGCAATAGATGGTCATGCATGCCACCCATTTGACCCACCACAAGTCATTGAATTATCCAATCATGCAATAGATGGTAATGCATGCCATCCATTTGACCCACCACCGGTCATTGAATTCTTCGATATCCAACCATATATTAGATGATCATGCATGCCATCCATTTGACCCACCACAGGTCACTGATTTATCAGACATCCTATCATGCATTAGATGGCCATACATGCCATCTATTTGACCCACCACAGGTCATTAAATTATCCAACCATATATTAGATGTTCATGCATGCCGTCTTTTTGACCCACCGTAGGTCATTGCATTATCCAACCACCATGCATTAGATGGTCATTGATCCATCCGATATCCCACCATGCATTAGATGGTCATGCATTCCATCCATTTGACCCACCACAGGTCGTTGAATTATCCGATATCCATCTATTTGACCTACCACAGGTCGTTGAATTATCCGATATCCAACCACATATTAGATGGTCCTGCATGCCATCCATTTGAGCTACCATAGGTCATTAAATTATCTTATACCCTACCATGGATTAGATGGTCATGCATGCCATCCATTTGACCCACCACAGATCATTGAATTATCCAACCATGCATTAGATGGTCATGCATGCCATCAAATTGACCCACCACAGGTCATTGAATTATCCAACCACCATGCATTAGATGGTCAATGATCTATCCGATATCCCACCATGCATTAGATGGTCATGCATTCCATCCATTTGACCCACCACAGGTCGTTAAATTATCCGATATCCAACCACATATTAGATGGTCCAGCATACTATCCATTTGACCCACCACAGGTCATAGAATTATCCGATACCCCACCATGGATTAGATGGCCATGCATGCCATCCATTTGACCCACCATTGGTCATTGAATTATGCAACCATGCTTTAGATGGTCCTGCACGCCATCCATTTAACCCAGCACAGGTCATTGAATTATCCTATACCCCACCATGCATTAGATGGTCATGCATGTCATCCATTTGACCCACCACAGATGATTGAATTATCCGATACCCCACCTAGCGCTGCGCTTAGCGCGCTCTGTCGAGCTGCAGACCTGTTTCATTGATTTTCCTCTCTTTTCTTCCTCTTTTTACATAAAAGCAACGTGAGATCTTCACACATATGCAGCACATAAAATTCCCTCTAATCCATATCATAAAACTCTTCAAAATCATTTTCTAAGCCTATTATAATTTCCAACCTCATTAAACAAACATACACATGCATTCAAACATAGTCACATACATACACATAAACTCATCTAACCATAAAAAGGGATTAGGAAACTAAAGTTACCCACTTTTGCTAACTTCTTGATAACTAGAGAAAGGTAAATTCAAGCCTTGCTTGCTTGCTTGGCTTTCTTGACCTTGATACTAGCTTGCTTTCTAGATTAATTTGAGAGTGAATTAGGATGATGAGAACAAGAGATGATGATGGAGCTTAGGGCTTTGGATGGCTTTAGGGTTTTGGAATTTCCTTGGAAGAAGAAAGGAAATGGATTTGGTCTCTTGTGTGTGTGTGGCTTCGTGAGAAAGAGGGCTGCCCGAGGGTTTTTAATCCCTTGGCCCTAGAGTCTTCTTATGTTTCCCTGTGTGGTTTTGTTCGTTTTCGTTCATTAACTATTTACGTCCAAACGTCCTAAAAATATTTCGGACATACCGTTGTGACCTATAAATTTTCCTTATTCATATTTATATTTTTCTTGAAATATTCTCACATTATTTGCATATTAGTGTATTTTACAGACTCCTTTGAGTCACCCTTAAGTTCCAAAAAAAGCCTAATACTAACCCAAACGTCTCCAAACGTCACGAGATCGCAAAATTATTATTTTTAACTAACACGATAGAGATTAAATAAATTCTTTGAATTTTATTTCGTTTTTATCTCATCTTTCCTTATTAACATGTTCTTAATTATTTATTAAGCGGAATTTTAGCGAAGGAAAACTTGGGTTGTTACAACAGGTCATTGATTTACCCAATAGGCCACCCCGTATTAGATGGGCATGCATGCCATCCATTTAACCACTAATGGTCATTGAATTACCCGATATGCATCCATGCAATAGATGGCCATGCATGCCACCCATTTGACCCATCACAAGTCATTGAATTATCCAATCATGCAATAGATGGTAATGCATGCCATCCATTTGACCGACCACAGGTCATTGAATTCTTCGATATCCAACCATATATTAGATGATCATGCATGCCATCCATTGACCCACCACAGGTCATTGATTTATCTGACATCCAATCATGCATTAGATGGCCATACATGCCATCCATTTGACCCACCACAGCTCATTGAATTATCCAACCATATATTAGATGTTCATGCATGCCGTCTTTTTGACCCACCGTAGGTCATTGCATTATCAACCACCATGCATTAGATGGTCACTGATCCATCCGATATCCCACCATGCATTAGATGGTCATGCATTCCATCCATTTGACCCACCACAGGTCGTTGAATTATCCGATATCCATCTATTTGACCTACCACAGGTCGTTGAATTATCCGATATCCAACCACATATTAGATGGTCCTGCATGCCATCCATTTGAGCTACCATAGGTCATTAAATTATCTTATACCCTACCATGGATTAGATGGTCATGCATGCCATCCATTTAACCCACCACAGGTCATTGAATTCTTCGATATCCAACCATATATTAGATGATCATGCATTCCATCCATTTGACCCACCACAGGTCGTTGAATTATCTGATATCCATCTATTTGACCTACCACAGGTCGTTGAATTATCCGATATCCAACCACATATTAGATGGTCATGCATGCCATCCATCTGACCCACCACAGATCATTGAATTATCCGATACCCCACCATGCATTAGATGGTCATGCATGCCATACATTTGACCCACCACAGGTTATTGAATTATCTGATACCCCACCATGCATTAGATGGGCATGCATGCCATCCATTTAACCCACCAATGGTCATTGAATTATCCGATATCCAACCATGTAATAAATGGTCATGCATACCACCCATTTGACCCACCACAGTTCATTGAATTATCCAACCATGCATTAGATGGTCATGCATGCCATCCATTTGACCCACCACAGGTCATTCAATTATCCGACCACCATGCATTAGATGGTCATTGATCTATCCGATATCCCACCATGCATTAGATGGTCATGCATTCCATCCATTTGACCCACCACAGGTTGTTAAATTATCCGATATCCAACCACATATATGATGGTCCAGCATACCATCCATTTGACCCACCACAGGTCATTGAATTATGCGATACCCCACCACGTATTAGATAGCCATGCATGCCATCTATTTGACCCACCATTGGTCATTGAATTATGCAACCATGCTTTAGATGGTCATGCATGCCATCCATTTAACCCAACACAGGTCATTGAATTATCCTATACCCCACCATGCATTAGATGGTCATGCATGCCATCCATTTGACCCACCACAGATCGTTGAATTATTTGATACCCCACCATGCATTAGATGGTCATGCATGCCATACATTTGACCCATCACAGGTCATTGAATTATCTGATACCCCACCATGCATTAGATGGGCATGCATGCCATCCATTTAACCCACCAATGGTCATCGAATTATCCGATATCCAACCATGCGATAGATGGTCATGCATCCCACCCATTTGACCCACCACAGGTCATTGCATTATCCAACCATGCATTAGATGGTCATGCATGCCATCCATTTGACCCACCACAGGTCATTGAATTATCCGATACCCCACCATGCATTAGATGGTGATGCATGCCATCCATTTGACCCACCACATGTAATTGAATTATTCGATATCCAACCATATATTAGATGATCATGCATGCCATCCATTTGACCCACCACAGGTCATTGAATTATCTGATATTCAACCATGCATTAGATGGCCATACATGCCATCCATTTGACCCATCACAGGTCATTGAATTATCCAACCATATATTAAACGGTCATGCATGCCGTCATTTTGACCCACCGTAGGTCATTGCATTATACAACCACCATGCATTAGATGGTCATTGATCTATTCTATATCCCACCATGCATTAGATGGTCATGCATTCCATCCATTTGACCCACCACAGGTCGTTGAATTATCCGATATCCATCCATTTGACCTACCACAGGTCGTTGAATTATCCGATATCCAACCACATATTAGATGGTCCTGCATGCCATCCATTTGACCCACCACAGGTCATTGAATTATCCGATACCTCACCATGCATTAGATGGTCATGCATGCCATCCACTTGACCCATGACATGTCATTGAATTATGCAACTATGCATTAGATGGTTATGCATTCCATCTATTTGACCCACCACAGGTCGTTGAATTATTGGTATCCAACCACATATTAGATGGTCCTACATGCCATCCATTTGACCCACCATAGATCGTTGCATTATCTGATATCCAATCACATATTAGATGGTCTTGCATGCCATCCATTTAACCTATCAAAGGTCATTGAATTATCCGATATCCAACTATGCAATAGATGGTCATGCATGCCACCCATTTGACCCACCACATGTCATTGATTTATCCAACCATGCATTAGATGGTCATGCATGCCATCCATTTCACCGACCACAGGTCATTGAATTATCTGATATCCAACCATATATTAGATGATCGTGCATGCCATCCATTTGACCCACCACAGGTCATTGAATTATCCGATATCCTCTCATGATTTAGATGGCCATTGATATGAACCTTTAGAGGAATTTGGCCCAATCTTCACGGCGTAGGCAAAACAATAAGGAATTCAAATAGAACGAAAAATTGAAAAGAGGGATATGAGCAAACACTCCAGATTTGGGAAGGGAAAATTGGGAGTGATAGACCCTAAGTTTGTGGAGTTCAATTACCTAACAATTGTAATTAGCCAACCAACGTTAAAAGGAAACGTGACCTGCTAATCAGACGATTGTTCAACCACGAACGCAATTAAACCAAACCACACAACAACGCACCTGGGTTGAAGAACGAATTGGGGGCTTTTGGAAGTTTGAATCACCAACCTTATAAAGAAGATTGACAAGACAAGGTTTCACAAGAGAAAAAGAAGATATAATAAAAACTCTCACAATGGGAGAAAGAATTCTGAAAATTCAGATTGTATTTCACTTCAAGGATGCCTTATGAATTACAACGTTCTCGTATTTATAGGACTTATTAGAACCCTTTCAAATCACCACTATTCAGAAATTTATTGGTCACTATTTAACATTGATTACCCACTACATTATTAGCCACTAAAACCCATGCACTAAAATTCCACCTCCCAAAGTTAAATGCTCCACTAATAAACGCTGTTAACTTCACCAATGAAAATGACCACCAAAAAGACTTCGTTTGGTCTTCTTGTCTTCATGTAAGTTGAAGCATTTTGTCTTAGCTTTCAAATGGCACCGGTTTCATCTTAATTGGATCACTACAGCCTAAGTTATGACCCAATTATCACAAACTGCTCAGAGTCCAGCAACAACATTATTTAATTGGGCTTGGATGATCATTACTTCTTTTGGACTTGTATTTTCGGATTGCCATTGATTATTTAGAGCCAATATTTCTTTATTAACTATTTCTTGTATTCTTCTCATCTTTCCCCTTGTCATTGGGTTGGACTTGGTCAATTGACTTGATGGCTGGGTTCATATCATCCTCCCCTTCTTCGAAAGGAGTCGTCCTTGACTCTTCAAAGTCTGCATCAAAATAAGGGGACAGATCAGAAACATTGAATGTTGCACTCACACCATACTCACCTGGCAGCTCAAGCTTGTAGGCATTGTCGTTCTTCTTTGTCAATTCATTCTGAAATCCCTCACAAACCGCCTATAGAAACTTGCAAGGCCATGTAAACTTCTCACTTGTCCAACATTTGTGGGTGTTAGCCATTCTTGGATAGTTTTGACTTTCTCTTCATCCATTATTATACCTGCATTACTTACAACAAAGCCAAGAAAAACAACCTTATCTGTGCAAAAATCACATTTTTCCAAGTTGCCAAATAATCGTTCTTTTCTCAGCACCCCAAGAACTTGTTTAAGATGTTCAACATGTTCTTCTAATGTTTTGCTGTACACAAGAATATCATCAAAATAAACTACCACAAATTTTTCAATGTATGCATGCAAGACATGATTCATCAACCTCATGAATGTGCTTGGCGCATTTGTTAATCCAAAAGGCATGACCAACCATTCATAAAGTCCATGTTTAGTCTTAAATGTTGTTTTCCATTCATCTCTTTCTTTCATTCTAATTTTGATGGTAGCCACTTTTTAAATCAATTTTGGAAAAGATAATAGAACCACATAATTCATCAAGCATATCATCTAACCTAGGAATAGGATGGCGATACCTTATGGTTATGTTATTGATGACTCTACAATCTATGCACATTGTAACATCCCGCTTTTTCACTGTACGGATAATTAGCGTAATAAATAATTATAGGTTAATTAGGGAGGTAAGAAAATTAAATTAGTACCTTTAATTCATAAGAATCATCTTTAACCCATAAAAATAGCAGTCAAAGTTGAGGTTTCGTGACCGGCGAATTTCTCAGAGCCTTAAGCCGATTTCCAGACCAATCGGGAAATTACCGTAAACATAAATATTTAATTAATTTCCTAATCATGATTAGAGAATTAATAAGGGAAATTATTAGGTAAAATATCCCTAGGAAATAGGACGTGTCACGGTAGAAAGTTCGGCGGACAACCGAACAGCCGTTGTTCGCCGATGAAATTTGGCACGCAAAACGGTGTCCGTGAAAATAATCTCCCGGAGAGAAATTCACAAACACCTTTAAATATTAATACCCTTAGGTAGGTGGGAATTAGAGGATCGCGACGGTTCAAACGGAATATTTTTCGGACGACCGTGCGCGACGCACCGAGACTGCGAGCGCCAAAACATGAGCGAACCGGAACCGGAATAAAATGAAATTTCAACAGCTGCAAGAAGAAGGGCTGCACGTTTTTTTTGAGATTTTTGGTCAAAAATATCCCTTAATTTAAGCTTCCAAAGGTCAATCAACCATACCTCATCAAATCATAACCATACCTTCCACTATTCACCTTTTTAATTAAATTCCAAAATTAGCAATTTCTCCTCTTCCATTCAGCTGCTTGGCTGAACACTCTCTCCCATTTCTCTCCAAAAAAATTCTCATCTCCTTCAAACTCCATAGCCATTCTTCAAGCCAACAACAAGAACACCACCTTGTTGCTAAAGGAAAACAAGCATTTTGCTACCATTTTCCTCTCCAAAACCGAACCCCACAAGCCCCAAGTTCCCTCATCTCATTCTCATTTCTTTCACTAAAAATATAGAGAAGAACTCTCATCTTGTTCTCTCTAGAAAACTCAAGCCATTTCTCAAGAACACAAGCACATCAAGCTCATTCTTAAGGAAGCAAGCAAGTGGTGCTCCAACACTTCGGAGGCTTCTTGACAACACTCACACCACCAACCAAGGTCTCTTTGGAAGTGGGTAACTTAGGCTTTCACTCATTCTTTAGTGCTCTTGAGCTCATGGATGATTTTGTATGTTTATGTGTGTTTATGTGTGTCGATGTTTATGTGTTTTATGGCTAAAAATAAACTTGCTTGTGTTATTAATGATTTGATTAAATGAATGTGATTTGAGGATGATAATATGTGGGTTAAAAATGCTGGAGTATGTCGAAAAATGTTTTAGTGTTGAACATGGAAGAGTTTTGAGAAAAGGTGACATAGAGCAAAATTTGGGTTTTTGGCAAAAAAGGGAAAATCTGTAATTTTGGGTATTTAGACTAAAAATCTGGGTTTATTATTATGAAAAATGGGTTTAGAGGTATCAAAAACCTTAGGGGCAAGTCTTGAGTCCATTGGGTTATGGAGAAATAAAATTCCAAAGAAAAGTCGGTTTTTATGGACAAAAATGGCATTTTGATCAAAAAGGGCAAAACTGTAATTTTGGGTAAGGAAATTAAAAATCTGGGTTTGTTTTCATAAAAAGTGGGTTCAGAACTATGAAAAACTTTAGGGTCAATCTTTGAGTCCATCGGTCAACGGTTGATTAAAAATTCTAACGAAAAACAGTTTTTTTTGGGTACACTTGGCTTGGTCACCCCTTGGTGGCTTATGTTTGCTTGTATGTGTTTATGTGCTTGTATGCTCTATGAACATGTTATGTTAGAAATGTTATGTTATGATCTATGAACATGTTATGTTTCTAAGTATGTATGTGTATATATGTTAGAAGTTTGGTTAGGACTTAGGAGTGATTCTGAAGGGTCCTGTAACCTGGACTAGATAGGATTTTGATAGTTAGAATATGTGAAGTATGTGCATTCCATGCATTTTATGATAAGAAAAGTTAAAGAATTTGAAGCAAGTAGGAGATAAGTAAAGATTACGAAGTGAACAATAGGAAACAAGTCATGACATGCTGCAAGTACTGAAAAGAAGTGAAATTCTGAAATGCTGCTGAAAACTCTGAGGCCGTGATCACGAGAGCCAAATAACAAGCCCATTTCAGTAGGTCCGAGGGACATACTGAAGATGGAAGCCCGCCACAGGTGGTGTCGATATGGCATCCCTGCAAAGTGTGCGGTTATCACGCCTAGCACGGTCGAAAGAGGGCAATGCTAGGTGGGGGTACAACATCCGCCCACTGCCGATGGGTCAGAGAGGACACGCGGAAGGTGGAAGCCCACCGCAGGAAGGTCGAAAGAGGGCCTACACTGGGGGTGCGAGGTTATTTCATCGTAGCAGGGTCGAAAGAGGGCAATGCTATGGTGGAAATAACATATATTCCAAAAGCATGTTCATTCTGCTGCGCATTATTATATGTAACCGTTATTCTGTAACTACCGTCAAGAGAACGCTCCTCAAGACGGCTATGTATTACACGTAATGTTAATAAGCACGAGAACATAGTAAGTAAGAGTAGTTCCCCTATCACCTAGTAATGTAGATAAAGCCGTTCAGGACTTAGGCCAGATAATAATCAGTAGGATATTAGTATGCATGTTCACTTAGAAACACCTGAGCGGCCGGTTGATAAGTGAGTTAAAAGGATCCCCCAACGCCAAGGTAAACCACTGAGGACGAATGTTCTCACCCCCACTCACTTATACTTCCGGGGGTAGACGTGAGCTATGAGGAGTACCAAGAGGATCAGGAAAGAACGAGGACAAGCTACCGATGACGGACGGACAGATCTTCAAGGCTATGAAGACATGCTTAGTTGGTTATGCGATGGACGAACTTTTATTATGTGTATGGATGATTATAACATGTACATATACTTTATTATAATATTATATGATTGGTTGTACTTATCTATGAAGGACCAGGTACTTGCTTAGGTAAATAATTATGCTATGAATGACTATTGGTTGTAAGCCTCAAGCTCTATCGTTTGTCTTATATACTTTGATTCACACATGGCTCATATTTCGTAATTATGCACTCAGTAGAAAAGTTTTAAATTGGTCCATATTTTCCTTAATCAAGTATTTTCGAAAAAGTAATAAGGGACTATAAGTATTCCCACCAAGTGATTAACAACCTAGTGAGCATTGCGTACTACTCGAGGGTATGCATGTAGCTAGGGTGTTACACACATCCTCCATGTTCCATCCTTTTTGGGCACAAGTAGGATTGGAACTGCACAAGGACTGAGACTTTCCCTCACATATCCTTTGTTCATCATTTCTTGGACTTGTCTTTGAATCTCCTTGGTTTCTTCTGGATTTGTGCAGTATGCTGGACGGTTAGGCAATGAGGCTCTAGGAATTAGATCAATTTGATGTTCTATTCCTCTTACTGGTGGCAATCCCGGTGGTATCTCATTGGGAAAGACATCATCATATTCCTGCAAAAGAGATGAAATCGCACTAGGCAAAGATGTTACATCATTAGTGCTCAACATTGCCTCCTTGTACAAAAGAACTAGGAGGGTTTGGTGACAGTTCATGGCTTGCTTAACATCACTCTTTCTTGCCAATAGAAAACTTTTCTCTGTCTTCTTTTTCTCTTTTTTCTCTCAAGTTCTCCTCTTGTTTTCCACTCATTATTTTTGTTTTCTCATTTTCTTTCTCTTTTTTTTTCTCTCACTCTCATTTTTTTTTCTCTTTATTTGATCTTCTAAAATCTGTTTAAGTGCCATGGGACGAAGGGTGATAGGTTACCCTTTTAGTACAAAAGAATAACGGTTGAGGAAACCATCATGTGTGACTTTTCTATCAAACTGCCACGACCTACCTAGCAAGAGATGACAAGCATGCATGGGCACAACATCACAAAGTACTTCATCTTTATATTTCCCAATAGAAAATGGTACTTTCACCTGCTTGGTTACCTTCAATTCTCCACAGTCATTGAGCCATTGAAGTCTATATGGATGATTGTGCTTCAATGTAGGAAGGCTTAATTTTTCCACCAATTCAACACTTGCCACATTACTACAACTACCACCATCAATGATTACACTACATACCTTATCTTGAATTAGGCAGCGTGTATGAAACAAGTTCTCCCTTTGATTATTTTCATCCTCCTTTAGTTGAATGCTAAGTGCTCTTCTAGCAACAAGAAGTTCTCCCTCTACAGCATTTTCTCCAATATCATCTTCATTGGAAAGCTCTTCTTCATCATCTATTGCCTCTTCTTCGGTCTCCCAATCACCATGATTGTTGATTATCATTGTGCGCTTATTAGGGCACTCACTTGAGATGTGGCCTCTTCCTTGGCATTTGAAACACCTTATGTCACGGTTCCTTGAATAATTAGCTTCAATTGGATTTTTCTTTGGTAGGGCCGCAACCGGATCAACTTTCTTTGAACTAACTTCTTTTGAATTAGAGGAAGATGGAAGGTTATTCTTTGAATTTTGCCTCCAAGAATTAAAAGTACCTGAGTTGGAACTTTTTTTGGCATTACTCCTTCTCCTGAGTTGTTGCTCCACCTTTATGGCTTGATGTACCATTTCTTGAAGCTCTACATAATGGTGCATCTCCACAACATCAGCTATGTCTCGGTTGAGACCATGCAAGAATCGAGCCATTGTTGCTTCTCTGTCCTCCATAATGTTGGCTCTAATCATGGCAATCTCCATCTCCTTGTGGTACTCATCTACACTCCTTGATCCTTGGGTAAGACGCTGCAGTTTGTTGTGAAGCTCTCTATGGTAATAAGATGGAACAAATCTTCTTCTCATGATTGCCTTCATTTCCTCCCAAGTAGCAATAGGTTGTTCTCCATACCTATTTCTCTCCTTTTGAATCTGGTCCCACCAAATAAGAGCATAATCAGTAAATTCAATGGCAGCAAGTATTACCTTTTTCCTCTCAGAATATTGGTGACATGAGAAAAGTTGTTCAACTCGCATCTCCCACTCCAAATAGGCTTCCGGATCATTTTTGCCTTGAAATGAAGGAATTTTGAGTTTAACTCCTCCCAGATTTTCTTCTCTATTTCTATGCCTCCTTTGATGAGTATGACGCCTCCTCCTTCTTAAATGATGATCTTCATCCTCCTCGATTTGGCTCACCCTATCTGTATGAGACGATCCATCATGACTAGAATTGTTTGAAGGATTATGTCTAGCAGCACCTCGATTCTCCATTTGGTCCATTCTTTCATGAAGTTCTTCAAATTTGCTATTCCATAATCTTTCAAGTTGTCCTACTAGTGCTTGCATTTGGATAGGTGCTAACCCTTGTGCATTTTCTTCATTCCCTGCCATGTTAATGAAAAAAAAAAAAAAAAAATAGGACCTCACCAAATTATCACAACAAAGTGTTTTCACTCTTGAATTTTACCACTCGTGTTTACGCTTCACTCTTAATAATCTCACAACTCTCAAATCACTCAATATCTTCAAAAGCTCTTATGCAACCTAAATCCTTATATGACTCAAAATGCCAATTACTCAACTTCAACCAATTATAATGAAGTGGCTGGTCTAATTGTTAGAACGGTGGGTTGGAAAGGTAGTATAAAAAGAAAACTAGGAAATTAAGGAAGAACAAAGAAACCACAAAATTCTGGAAACAAAAGATAATAACTCAAATAAATACCAGATTTTTTTTTCGTTTTTGTTTTTGTTTTCCTTTGTTTTTTTTTTCATTTTTTTTTTTTTTTCTTTTTGCTTCTTTTTTTTTTTTTTTGTAATTGTAGAACAGAAACTGATTTTTTTTTCCTACCGTGTCAACCACAGCTCTGCTACCAAATGATATGAACCTCTAGAGGAATTTGGCCCAATCTTCACGGCGTAGGCAAAACAAAAGGAATTCAAATAAAACGGATAATTGAAAAGAGGGATATGAGCAAACACTCCAGATTTGGAAAGGAAAAATTGGGAGTGATAGACCCTAAGTTTGTAGAGTTCAATGACCTGACAATTGTAATTAGCCAACCAACGTTAAAGGGAAACGTGACCTGCTAATTAGACGATTGTCCAACCACGAACACAATTAAACCAAACCACACAACAACGCACCTGGGTTGAAGCACGAATTGGGGGCTTTTGGAAGTTTGAATCACCAACCTTATAAAGAAGATTGACAAGACAAGGTCTCACAAGAGCAAAAGAAGATATAATAAAAACTCTCACAATGGGAGAAAGAATTCTGAAAATTCAGATTGTATTTCACTTCAAGGATGCCTTATGAATTACAAAGTTCTCCTATTTATAGGACTTATTAGAACCCTTTCAAATCACCACTATTCAGAAATTTATTGGCCACTATTTAACATTGATTACCCACTACATTATTAGCCACTAAAACCCATGCACTAAAATTCCACCTTCCAAAGTTAAATGCTCCACTAATAAAAGCTGTTAACTTCACCAACGAAAATGACCACCTAAAAGACTTCGTTTGGTCTTCTTGTCTTCATGGAAGTTGAAGCATTTTGTCTTAGCTTTCAAATGGCACCGGTTTCATCTTAATTGGATCACTACAGCCCAAGTTATGACCCAATTATCACAAACTGCTCAGAGTCCAGCAACAACATTATTTAATTGGGCTTGGATGATCATTACTTCTTTTGGACTTGTATTTTCGGATTGCCATTGATTATTTAGAGCCAATATTTCTTTATTAACTATTTCTTGTATTCTTCTCATCTCTCCCCTTGTCATTGGGCCCCTATTTACTTGGACTTGGTCAATTAACTTGATGGCTGGGTTCATATCAGCCATGCATGCCATCCATTTGACCCACCACAGGTCATTAAATTATCCAACCATATATTAGATGATCATGCATGCCGTCCTTTTGACCCACCGTAGGTCATTGAATTATCCAACCACCATGCACTAGATGGTCATTGATCTATCCGATATCCCGCCATGCATTAGATGGTCATGCATTCCATCCATTTGACCCACCACAAGTCGTTGAATTATCCGATATCCAACCACATATTAGATGGTCCTGCATGTCATCCATTTGACCCACCATAGGTCATTGAATTATCCGATACCCCACCACGCATTAGATGGTCATGTATACCATTTATTTGACCTACCATAGGTCATTGAATTATGCAACCATGCATTAGATGGTCATGCATGCCATCCACTTGACCCATGACAGGTCATTGAATTATTCGATACCCCACCATGCATTAGGTGCTGATTGTAACAACCCGACTTTTTCCCTTCATTTAAAATGTTACATAGGAAAGAATTAAAAATATAATAAGAAGGAAAAGGTGAGATAAAAATGAAATAAAATTCAAATATTAATTTTATCTCTGTAATATTAATTATAATAATAATTCTGCGATCCCGTGACTCCCGGTGACATTTAGATCGAAATTAAGGTTTCATTGTAATTTAATCACGACTCAAAGGAGTCTGTAAAATATATTCATATGAAAATAAATTCAAGAATATTCCAACTAAGATTTAAATATTAACGAGGAAAATTAATAGGTCACAACGGTATGTCCGGAATATTTTTAGGACGTCCGGACATAAATAATTAATGAGCGACCATGACCGAAAACACACTAAGGGCAAAATAGGAATTATGGATGGCCAAAGGCCACTAAACCCCCACGGCAGCCCTCATACCTGAAACACACACACACATACACTCCAAAGTTCTTTCAGTTTTCATTTCTCCAAAGTTTCCTAAACCTAAAGCCATTCCAAGCTCCACCAAAGTTCGTCCATCATCATCATCTTTGCTTTCCATCATCATAATTCACTCCTAAGCACATAAAGAAGATAAGCAAGAGTAGTTGGTGAGTTTCTCATCACTTGGTAAAAAGCCAAGCTTCCATAACCTAGGTTTTCCTAATTATGCCAAGGTTTCCATTTTAGGTCAAGAAGATTCAAGCAAGCAAGCAAGGCTTGATTTCATCCTTTCTCTAGCATCAAGAAGCTCTTTAGGAAGTGGGTAACTCTAGTTCCTCACCTCTTTGATGGTGGATGATGTTTATGTGATTTGGTGTATGATTGATGATGCTTGATTATGAGAACATATATGTTAGAAATGCTGCTAGACTTAGGAAGACAATTCTGAAGGGTCTTGTGACCTGGATTAGATAGGATTATTATGTGTGGAATATGTGTAAAACTCATGCAGGGTTCCATGAAAGCCAAGGAGTGAAAATGGAAGAAATGGTGTATTTGGTTTCCAAGTTTCGCCAGTGGCCGCTGAGCGATGCTTTGGTGCCGCTAAGCGAACTGCTGTGAACTTCAGCGCTGAGGGGTAGGCGGTTACCGCTGAGCGGTCTGAGGGCCACATGGAAAGTCCGAAAAGATATTTTCTTAAAGGATAAAAGTCGGTGGAGATATTTTAAAAAGCTGTCAGAACGCTGAGCGAAGGGATTCTTACCGCTGAGCGATAAGAACTCCTATCGCTGAGCGAAGCTGTATCCAGCGCTGAGCGCTATAGCTCAAACCACTGAGCGGACAATAGTTTTCGCTGAGCGGCTTGAGGCCAGAATGTTTCATGGAACTCCTCTTGAGGCACATAATCTGTTGTTTGATGCCGTAGATATGATTGGTAACTGAAATGTGCGCAATTCATGCTGTATGTGAATGTAAGGGAATATGTGTTGAATTTGTGAATTACATGTGGTCTGTGATATCATGTGTAGCATTTCATGCATTCATGCTGAACCAAGTTAAAGGATTAGAAATAACTCTGAGATAAGCAAAGATTCTGAAATGAACCATAGGAAACAAGATATAACATGCTGCAGGTACAGAAAAGTCAGAAATGCCGAATTATTGTTGAACCATGCTGAATAAAAATGTTGAAAAAGGGCCAATGCCCAATGCTGAACAAGGGAAAATGCCCAATGCTGATAAAGGCTATATGCCACATGCTGAAAAGGCCGTGATCACGTGAGCCAACTTATGATCCCACTTCAGGAGGTCAAGGCATCCTGAATGTGGAAGCCCGCCACAGGTGGTGTCGATATGGCATACCTGGAGGTGTGCGGTTACCACGCCTTTGCATTGTCGAAAGGGGGAAAGCCTAAGTGGGGTACAATATCTGCCCACTGTCGAGGGGTCCCGAAGGGGCACACGGCAGGTGGAAGCCCACCGCAGGAAGGTCTAGACAGTGTCGGCCTACACTGAGGGTGCGAGGTTATTCCATCATACTAATGTCAATAGAGGACATTACTATGGTGGGAATAACACATATTCCAAAGAAAGTTATGCTGTTATGCAAGTTTATGCTATCCTATTCTGTTATGCACATGTACATTCTGTTAGGCATGTTTATTCTAATGATTCTGTCATGTTTATGCTGATGACTCTGCTAGACATATTCTGATGATTCTGTTATATGTATTCTGAATGTATTCTGAATGTATTCTGTTAGCCATTCTGATTATTTTGGATGTATAGTTCATGCTGTTATGTCCGTACTGTCAAGAGCACGCTCGAGACGGTTAAGTATATTCACGAAATACTAAGCAGCACGAGAATGTAGTAAGCAAGAGTAGTTCCCGTGTCACATAATAATGCAGATAAAGCCATTCAGATAGGCCAGATAATAAATAGTAGGCTGTTTAGTATGTATGTTCACTAGAGATCCCTGAGCGGCCTGAAGTCCGACATAATCTGATACAAGACTCAGGAACTAAAGTTATTTCCACTGAGAACCTACCGTTCTCATCTCCACTGTTTTATGACTTCAGGTACCGAAGATGAATCTTATTTTGAGGATGTAGATGAGCCGCCAGCTGAGCCATGAGCGGCTAAGAGATAGTTAGATGTGTACTTTTTGCCAAGGGCATACTGAGTAGCATTCCAGTAGTCCTTGTATTTTGATGTGATGTATTCTGACTTATGTATTCAGTACTTCAGTTTATGTACATGTGATGTACATCTTACTTAATGTATATACAGTTATGTGACTTTGTTTGATGGACCACCTGGATATGTATTGGATGCTTTACTATCTTACCGTTATACGCTTTATTATATTGTTTATTCTGGCGCATGGCTCTATTTTAGTAATTATGCAATGTAAAATGAAAAGTTTTAAATTGGTCCTTATTTCTTAAACAACTATTTTTGAAAGATAACTATGGACTAAGGTAATCCGATCAAGTAGACAACAACCTAGTGAGTTTTGTTTACTACGTACGGGTAAACAGTTAGCTAGGGTGTTTCACTCATGCATGCCATCTATTTGACCCACAATAGTTCATTGAATTATCCGATATCCCACCATGCATTAGATGGTCATCAATGCCGTCCGTTTGACCCACCACAGGTTATTGAATTATCCAACCATGCATTAGTGATAAGTGCCTGATTACGCAATTTTAACCTATTAAAAAGGCACTTATTTGCTTAGGTTTTAATGAATTATCTAATGAATTTTCCATTTTTTGCAAGATTTTAAATATATTTTGAAAGATGGATACAAGCATGATTAATTAAAGAATAATCCCAAAAGAATGGAGAAAAGGGAAAAATATAAAAAAGAGCTTAAAGAGGGAATCAGCAAGGACCGCTCAGCGCACACATAGGACAAACACCGCTCAGCGATGGTACCCTGGCCGCTCAGCGGTTGTACCACCGGAGCCACTTGCAGCCGCCGCATTAAATGCGCTAGAGCCTGAAAGCGGCGCCGCCCTGCAAAAAGCTATCGGCGCACTTATTAAGCCGCGTGAAATGATTACATCGCTCAGCGATACAGTACAATTGCTTAGCGGTAAAACTCAAATCGCTCAGCGGTTGTACCCAAACCGCTGAGCAGTGGCCATCAGATTTTGCCTATAAATAGGAGGGCCGAGCCATTCATTTCCATCATCTCTTCTTCCTCCTAGAATCCATTCTTTTAGACATTCTCTTGTACTTAGAAGCTTAGGTTAGTTTAGCAACAAAGAGGAGACCGGTGAAGGAGCCAAGAGATCGAGGAAGCTTGGCGAAACGCTGTCATGATAGCGTAAAACCGTGTCATGGTAAGCGTCTAAACCTGGCCTCTGAGATTCTCTTGTAAGATGGATTTGTAATCCTCTTGTTGTTGGGATTTTGATCATTATTGTAGTATGATTGTATCCATGTAACTATTGCATATGAATCTATCTATTTCTTATGATTCGCTTGAATGGTTTTATGCTTAATGCTAGCTTTTGTTTAGTGTTTTGATTCTTGATTTGGGACTTAGTTGTATGAACGAAAGTTATACTAATTAAGTCATAACCAAGTTAAGATCAATATCACTATGCTTAACTAGATCCTAGACTTGAACGTTGTGAACGAAAGTTACAATCATTAGAGTCAGATCTAAATCATTTCATCTAATCTTGTTGCCGTAACTGGAATAAAGATTAGTCATTTTAACATCTGCAATAATGCTGGCGTACTTTGTTAAGCTTGTGTACGAAAGTGACAGTTTAACAAGGGAAACCTGTGATCTTGTCATGTGCGAAAGCGATGACAAGTTAAGAACTGGTGGCGGGCAATCAATGAAATGATAAGTTCTGTGTAATAAGTAACTGGATACATGAAAGTACTATGATATGATTCAATTCCCAACAAGCTTCCAGATCTACCTCTGATTTGTTGCCTATTTACTTTTATATTGTTTATTTATTTATCAACAAATTATCAAATCCTTCACTTCATTGTTTAATTAACTAAACTCAAGAACTGTATTTTTGCAACTCTCTGTGGATTCGACTATACCCGACTATACTGCAATTGGAACCCTCGTGGATCTGAAAGCTGTAAAGTAGGATATATATTTAATTTGAACGACAAAAGCGCAAAGAAGCTTTTAACGAACTTGGCACAGTTGCGGGAAACCAGACTATGACAAGATTGGAGAAAGTGTAACAATTGGCTTTCATCAATTAGATGGTCATGCATGTCATCCATTTGACCCACCATAGGTCATTGAATTATGCAACCATGCATTAGATGGTCATGCATGCCATCCACTTGACCCACGATAGGTCATTGAATTATCCAACCATCGTGCATTAGATGGTCATGCATGCCATCCATTTGACCCATCGCAAGTCATTGATCTATCCGATATCCCACCATGCATTAGATGGTTATGCAATCCATCCATTTGACCTACCACAGGTTGTTGAATTATCTGATATCCAACCACATATTAGATGGTCTTGCATGTCATCCATTTGACCTACCACAGGTCATTGAATTATCTGATACCCGACCACGCATTAGATGGTCATGCATGCCATCCATTTGACCCACCATAGGTCATTGAATTATGCAACCATGCATTAGATGGTCATGCAAGCCATCCACTTGACCCACGACAGGTCATTGAATTATCCGATACCCCACCATGGATTAGGTGCTCATGCATGCCATCTATTTGACCCACCACAGGTCATTAAGTTATCCGATATCCCACCATGCATTAGATGGTCATGCATGCCACCCATTTGACCCACCACAGGTCATTGATTTATCCGATATCCGACCATGCATTAGATGGTCATGCATGCCATCCATTTGACCTACCACAGGTCATTGAGTTATCCGATATCCCACCATGCATTAGATGGTCATGCATGCCACCCATTTGACCCACCACAGGTCATTGATTTATCTGATAGCCCACCACGCATTAGATGGTCATGCAGGCCATCCATTTGACACACCATAGGTTATTGAATTATCCAACCATGCATTAGATGGTCATGCATGCCATCCATTTGACCCACCACAGGTCATTGAATAATCCGATATCCCCCCATGCATTAGATGGCGATGCATGCCATCCATTTGACCTACCACAGGTCATTGAATTATCCAACTATATATTAGATGGTCATGCATGCCATCCTTTTGACGCACCATAGGTCATTAAATTATCCAACCACCATGCATTAGATGGTCATGCATGCCATCCATTTGCCGCAAGTCATTGATCTATCCGATATCCCACCATGCATTAGATGGTCATGCAATCCATCCATTTGACCCACCACAGGTCGTTGAATTATCCAATATCCAACCACATATTAGATGGTCGTGCATGCCATCCACTTAACCCACGACAGGTCATTGAATTATCCGATACCCCACCATGGATAAGGTGCTCATGCATGCTATCTATTTGACCCACCACAGGTCATTCAGTTATCCGATATCCCACCATGCATTAGTTGGTCATGCATGCCATCCATTTGACCCATCACAGATCGTTGAATTATCTGATACCCCACCATGCATTAGATGGTCATGCATGCCATCGATTTGACCCACCATGCATTAGATGGTCATGCATGCCATTCGTTTGATCCACCACAGGTCATTTGAATAATCCGATATCCCCCCATGCATTAGATGGCGATGCATGCCATCCATTTGACCTACCACAGGTCATTGAATTATCCAACTATATATTAGATGGTCATGCATGCCATCCTTTTGACGCACCATAGGTCATTAAATTATCCAACCACCATGCATTAGATGGTCATGCATGCCATCCATTTGCCGTAAGTCATTAATCTATCCGATATCCCCCCATGCATTAGATGGTTATGCAATCCATCCATTTGACACACCACAGGTCGTTGAATTATCCAATATCCAACCACATATTAGATGGTTGTGCATGCCATCCATTTGACCCATCACAGATCGTTGAATTATCCGATACCCCACCATGCATTAGATGGTCATGCATGCCATCCATTTGACCCACCATGCATTAGATGGTCATGCATGCCATTCGTTTGACCCACCGCATGTCATTGAATTATCCAACCACCATGTATTAGATGGTCATTGATCTATCCGATATCCCACCATGCATTAGATGGTCATTAATTCCATCCATTTGACCCACCACACATCATTGAATTATCCGATATCTAACCACATGTTAGATGGTGCTGCATGCCATCCATTTGACCTACCACAGGTCGATGAATTATCCGATATCCAACCACATATTAGATGGTCTTGCATGCCATCCACTTGACCTACCACAGCTCATTGAATTATCTGATACCCCACCACGCATTAGATGGTCATGCATGCCATCCATTTGACCCACCATAGGCCATTGAATTATGCAACCATGCATTAGATGGTCATGCATGCCATCCACTTTGTAACATCCAGATTTTTCCCCATACAAAGATTTTGCAAAAATCCATAATTTGGCTTAAGTAAAGGGATAATCGGGATGACTTTGAGGACTAGAAAAATTATTTAGAAAATTAACTGCTTCTGAACCCCAGTCCAGTAGTTGTTTCTTGATCTTGCAGAGTGCTGCGAGGTTCGCGCCAAGTTTCGCCAAATACTGAAATTTTTTTAGACACTTAAGGTATCTGTGAAAATTTACCTCCGGGCATTAAATTCAGCAATACCTCAACTCAAGATACCTTACTGACTGGAAAAATTTGTAGATCACGGATATGTGTTCGGAATATTTTTAGGATATCCGTACGCGAGCGAAAAATGAACAAATGTGATCAAACGTGATCGAAACAGGAAACAAGAGAATTGAAGCACGTGGGGAAGTCAGCCACCCCTTCACTGTGCACAAGCTAATCTTTTACCTTTTTCTAATATTTTGCAAAATAAAAAGAGGCTACAGTAGCAGTCTCTGGGGCCTATAAAAAGCCCCTAACTCCCTTCGAATTTTTCACCGAAAACTTTCTTCACTTTCTTCAGTTTTAACTTTTTCACTGTATTAGTTTTACACTGTTAAATTTTCATAGAGGTGTCAGAAAAATCCACGGAGCACGCCTACGCTCTCTAGAAATTTCCCTCCATACCCCACCAAGTCATGAACTCGTTTTGAGGTGTGTAACCCTATGCCCACTGTCTATGTGGATATTTATGTTGTTTTATGTGCTTATATCTGAGAAACTGATTTAGTAGATTTTATGTGAAAAATATAGGGATAAAGTTGTCCAAATGATTTTGAGTAGTTTTAATGTTAGAAAAATATAATTGTACTGACTGGAACTGTGTGGGGGTGGAAATTCTGAAAAAGTTTACGAAACTGACGCTGGGACCATCAGCACGCCAGGCTCACGCCAGGCTTACAGGCCAGGCTCACGCCAGACCAAGCACTGAACCTTGGGAATTTGTATATATATATATATTATGCTATAAATGACTATGTGATTATGTGTCATATTATGATATCATGCACCATGAGGACTGGGTTGTCAATAAGTGTTAGGACAACCTTAAAGAACTAGAGGTTAATCACTTAATGCTTAAAGATCATAATTGAACACTAGGGAACATGTATGTAGCTATATGACAGTAGGAATCTCTTGGCGGACACGCCCCTCACTAGTCCCCAAAAGGGGTGGTTTGGTTAAGAGTGATGAATGAAAAGAAAGAAAGAAAGCAATGATGAATGAGAAAGGGTGACGTCACACCTAAGTTATGATTATGGTGATGTATGAGTCCAACGCTTGGTTGCGTCGCGAGGGCCACCCCCGCCTCCTACCTAGTGGAGGTTAGCCCACTTGATTGGCGGAGATGGACACTAGACCCCATCGGTGGTTAGCAACCGCTCTGGTGTGAGCGCAGCTGGGTCGTCGTCAAGTTGGGAACAGAAGTGGTTGGAGTCGTATGACCATGACTGCATGGGTGAAGGACTAGATGAGAGGAGCGTGACCCCGGGCCCGAAGTTCGCCTGGGGGCGTTCAAGAAAGAAAATGAGAAGGACGTAATCCTGGGCCAAAGTTCACCCAGGGCTGTCAATACAAGAAGAACGTAACTCGGACTGAAGTTCATCCGGGAAGTGTAAGAGAACCCCATGCATAAAGTATGAAATGAATGAAAATGCAATGATGTGATGAATGAGTATATGATGTCTAAGTATATGATAAAGTATGTAAGTATGTGTATGAAGTAAGTACTGTCAAGCGAACGCTCGAGACGGCTATGTATGTACGCAAGAAAAGCTAACAAGCACAGGAACTTAGATAAGAAAGATTAGATCCCCAGTCACCTAGTAAAGTAGATAAAGCCGTTCAGGACTTCAGACCAGATAATAATCAGTAGGATGTTAGTATGTATGTTCACTTAGAAACACCTGAGCGGCCTGGTTCATAAGTGAGAAAAGTTTTAAAATAGTCCATATTTTCCTTAACCTGGTAGTTTTGAAAGATAATAAAGGACTATGAGTAATCCTACCAAACGAGCAACAACCTAGTGAGCATTGTGTACTACTCGAGGGTATGCAGTTAGCTAGGGTGTTACAGTTGGTATCAGAGCAGTTGAGTCCTAGGTGAGCCTATGGATTGAGCTACACTATTCTTCTGAGCATGACTAACGGTGTAGGTCTTTGCTAAGTGGTATGTGCTAAGTTCATGTGTACCCGCCTTTCTTGAGACTGATCAACTCGGAATTGTGCAGGTACGACAGAAGGCATGCCGCCTCATAGAGATTATACACAGCGGACGATGGAGCCTGCAGAATTTACTGACATCCTTCGTGAAATGGCCCAAGCTACTCAGGCTCAGGCCTAAGCTTCCCAAGCCCAAGTACAGGCAACAAATCAGATGGCAGCAGCTGCCATGCATCAGAATCCGACCCCAACAACTGAAGAGGCAGAAGCGAAAAAGTTTGCTGAGTTTGGAAGAGCAAACCCCCTGACTTTTGAAGGGTTGATGGACCCAGAACTCCTTCACAACTGGATAGCAGAAACGGAGCAGGTTTTTGAAGACGTCCCCTGTACAGAGGTGCAAAAAGCTCGATTTGGTACACGGAAGCTGTGAGGTGGGGCTAGAACCTGGTGGAACACCACCAGACCTCTTTTAGAATAGCAGGGAAGTCCTGTCACATGGGAATGATTTACCACTGCACTCTTGAACAAGTATTTCCCTAAGGGGCTTAGGGACCAAAAAGAAGCTGAGTTTATGGAGCTGCAACAGGGGGACATGACGTGGCTGAATACACGTCCACCTTTGAGAGGTTGTGCCGCTACTCCTCTACATATCAGTTGCTCCCCAATGAAGCGTGGAAATGTGGAATATTTCAGAGGGGAGTGAAGGAAGAGTTGCAGATGGCTATTAACCATTGGGACATTCAGGATTATTGATGAGAACAAGATTAAGCATTTCTTTGATTTCTATCAAACTTATTTGTGAGAGTGATTCTCTTGAATTCTTGAGTGATTCAAGAAGTGAGATTATCAAAAGACCTAACCAAATCCTTTGTGTGTTTTGTCTCAAATTGGAGTGATTCCAATCCTTTGGTTATCTATCAAATTTCGCTGGCTTTCTTAGTTTTGCTTTGTAAAACTAATTTTTCTAGCCAAGTTCATCAACCAACAAATTGAAAGTTAATTTGTTGATCAACTTGTGTTAGTTGAATTTAAACAATAACTTTGGTTCACATCATTTGGTATCAGAGCTCAGGTTTTGAGTTTCTTACCATTGTTATTGTTTAGTTTTGAAAAAAAAACGAAAAAAATAGAAAAAAAACGCGTTCTACATATTGTTGTACATCATTTGGTATCAGAGCTCAGGTTTTGAGTTTCTTGGCCATTGTTATTGTTTAGTTTTGAAAAAAAATGAAAAAAAGGAAAAAAAAAACGTGTTTTTTGTTTTGTTGTTAAGATAGCAGGAAATACTTCCACAAAAGGAGATAGTTTAGGCCAACTACAAGCTCTTACACAATATTTTGAGAGATTGTTGAAACAATCAATGGATTCTCTCAATGGCCGTCTAGACAAATTGGAGGAACAAAGTTCTCAAGGAGAGGATGAAAGGAGAGAAAGAAGAAGAAATAAGAGGGAGCATCGACAAAATAGAATTGAGGGAGTTACGCTCAACATTCCTCCATTCAAGGGTAGAAGTGATCCGGAAGCTTATTTGGAGTGGGAGCTCAAGATTCAGCATGTCTTCTCTTGTAACAACTATGAAGAAGTGCAAAAGGTGAAGCTTGCCACCACAGAATTTTCAAATTATGCTCTTGTATGGTGGAACAAGCTGCAAAGAGAAAGAGTGAGGAATAAAGAACCCATGGTAGAAACTTGGGCTGAAATGAAATGCATCATGAGGAAGAGGTATATTCCCATTAGCTATGCTAGGGACGTGAAACTCAAGCTCCAAAGGTTGTCTCAAGGCAGCAAGGGGGTTAAGGAGTATTACAAGGAGTTGGAGATGCTCATGATTCAAGCTAAAATTGAAGAAGATGAAGAGCTAATGATGGTTCATTTTATTAATGGTTTGAATGATGATATTAGAGATGTTGTTGAGTTACAGGAATTTGTAGAGATGGAGGACTTGTTGCACAAAGCAATTCAAGTGGAACAACAACTCAAAATCAATAGAGTAACAAGGAGGAGTTTTTCCAACTTGAATTCTTCTAGTTGGAGGGACAAACTTGAGAAGGAAGGGGCTGTCACTTCTAGCAATCCAGCACCTACAACTCAAGGAAAGGCACCTTCAAAGGCCTTAGAACAACCCAACAAAAAGAGTAACGGGGTGCAAGTGAAGCAGCAACTAGAATTAGAGTTTTCCATTGGGAAATACAAGGATAAAGTGCTATGTAATGTAGTTCCCATGTAGGACAGCCACTTGTTTTTGGGGAGGTCGTGGCAATTTGACACTAGAGCATTCCATGATGATTTTACCAACAAAATTTCTTTCATGAACGAAGGTAAGAAAGTGATACTCAAGCCATTGAGTCCTAGTGAGGTGTGTGAGGATCAAATGATAATGAGAGAAAATATTGTGCAAGAGACAAAAGAAAAACAAAAAGTGAGTGAAACACTTGAAAGAAAACAAAGTGAGAAGAAAAAGAGTGAAACACTTGAGAAAAAAACAAAGAGAGAAGAAAAAAAGTAAAACACTTGAGGGAAAACACAATTTTTTGATTAAGGAAAAAGAGGTGAAAAAGATGCATGAGCGTGTGAAGGTTCAAATTGAAAAGAAAAATGAGAGCTATGTTAAGCAAGCTAACAAGGGAAGAAAGAAAGTTGTGTTTAAACCAGGAGATTGGGTTTGGGTGCACATTAGAAAGGAAAGGTTTCCTGAACAAAGGAAATCAAAGCTTCAAACTAGAGGAGATGGTCCATTCCAAGTGTTGGAAAAGATCAATGATAATGCCTACAAAGTTGAATTGCCTGGTGAGTATAATGTTAGTGCTACATTTAATGTGTTTGATTTATTTCTTTTTGATGCGGATGAAGGAGACTTTGATTTGAGGACAAATCCTCTTCAAGAGGGAGGGAATGATGAGAACAACATTAAGCATTTCTTTGATTTCTATCAAACTTATTTGTGAGAGTGATTCTCCTGAATTCTTGAGTGATTCAAGAAGTGAGATTATCAAAAGACCTAACCAAATCCTTTGTGTGTTTTGTCTCAAATTGGAGTGATTCCAATCCTTTGGTTATCTATCAAATTTCGCTGGCTTTCTTAGTTTTGCAAAGCAAAACTAATTTTTCTAGCCAAGTTCATCAACCAACAAATTGAAAGTTAATTTATTGAATAACTTGTGTTAGTTGAATTTAAACAATAACTTTGGTTCACTTCATTAGATACTCTAAGGAGCTCCGGGCAAGACCCCCGAGGAGTTGCATCAGGTCAGGGGTTCAGGCCACCTTGCTCGAAATGTGGAAAGTTCCACCTGGGGGAGTGCTATGCGAGCAAAGATATATGCTTCAGATGTGGGAAGGGCGGTCACATCGCCAAATTTTGTCCAACAATTCCACCACCCGCCCAGTAACAAGGATGGGTCTTCACGATGTCCGGGGAGGAGGCTGAGGATGCATAAGGTTTGATTATGGGTAAGTGCACTATGATGGGTACGACTTTGACTGTATTGTATGATTCGGGAGCCTCGCACTCCTTTATTTCCTATGATAGTGTTAGGAGACTAAGCCTAACGCCTGTGGCATTACCCTATATGCTGAGGGTGTCTACTGTAACATCCCGAATTTTCCCCTTATGGAGATTTTGCCTAAATCTTAATTTTGCTTAATTAAAAGCACCTTAGAGGCGATTATTTGGATTGGGAAAATTATTTAGAAAATTAATTGCTTTCAAATGTCAGTCAAATAATTGTTTCTTGATCTCACGGAGTGCCGCAAGGTCCGTGCTAAATTTCGCCGAAAACCGGGATCCCGATAGACACCTAAGGTATCTGTGAAGATTTCCCTCCGGGCAATAAATTCACGAATACCTTAACCTGACATACTCATATGATCAGGAAAAATTAGTACAGCGCTGCGGTATGTCCGGAATATTTTTGGGACAACCGTACGCGAACGATTAAGGACCCAAACACGATCAAACATGATCAAAAAATTAATCATGTGGCCTTAGTCATAATTAGATACATCCCCTGACGAAAAGAAATAAAAGATATGTATATATATTATAATAACATATGATAGTAATATTAATATAAAATAATAATATGATAATGTGTGTATATATATATATATAATATAAAGTAATAATATGTAGAATAGATACAGTGGCCGAATGGCCACTACGGACATATATATATATATATATATATATTTACGTATATATAATATATACAATATATAATATATAATAATAATAATTATAATAATAATAATAATAATAAAATGGTAGCAGTGGCCGAATGCCACTGCTGTTACGATATATATATATATATATATACGGATATATAATATATAATATATAATATTAGGAAATATATTATAATAATATAATATAGTATTAAGTAAATACATAAATGTATATATAGGTATACGTCCCAGGGGAAACGTGCATCCCCTGGAGAAAGAAAGTAAAATATATATATATATATATATATGTATATATAATAAACTATACATATGTAATATAATATAATAATAATAATGATATAATCCTAATTCTAAAAGATATATGGATAGATAGATATGGGCCAGAGACGTGCACCCCCTCCCCGAAAAGCAACAGCAACAGATATATACGCATATAGGTAAATAGAGCATAATAATAATAATATAATATAATATTATTAAGCAAACAAAAGATCAAGCACATTGCTTGTCTTAAATTGCCTATAAAAGGCAAGCCACTGAAGCCTTGTGCTTCATTTATTTTCCTTCTGAGGCAAGTTGCCTCACTTGCTGTTCCGTTCATTTTCTTTCATTTTGCTCAAATTCGTGCACATCGCGGAAGCGCTGCCGGACTCCGGAAAAATAGGATGAGCACACCCACGTGAAGAGGATATTTTTCTCTTCACTTCTGCCGATCCCGAATTTTATTTCGAGGTGGGTAACTCTAAGCCCACTGTCTATGTGGTTTATTTTATAATAATTTATGTGCATCTCTGAGTATGTGAATGAAAAACTATTTTGTACAAATGATAGGAAATGAGTTAGGGAGGTTAGATTTTGATGATTTTGAGGTTTGGAAACCATAACTGTACTGATTGGATTACTGTTGAAGCCGAAAATATTACGCGGAGCAAACCCCTGGAAAATTCACTCTCGGGGCGATTTTTTTACTGTGGAATTCGAATGAATTCCCAAGGGATTCGAATGAATTCCCAAGGGATTTCAGTCGAATGCATGAGCTTTCAATGAAATGAAAGCCTGAGCAGGATTTCCATCGATTGCATCTTCATGGGATTCGAATGAAAGAATCAATCGAATGCTAGAGCTCCAGTCATTCGAATGCCTACTGAAAACTTATGATTTTAAAGGTTCTACGGGATCCAACATGCATAGTTATGTATGTCTTTATGTCCTTTAAGCATGCATCATGAGGAAAGGCCATCATAAGAGTTAGGGCGACCTTAGATAATTAGAAGTTCACGTTAAAGTTTAATGAAGATCATAATGGATCCCTAGGAAATAAAGGAGGTTAGGAAGGTCCTGACCCCAGTTGGTAAGGTAGACCATAGTTAAGGAGTCTAGTTATATGATTAGGAAATCCCCATTCTCTTGGCAAGATCTTACAGACACGCCCCTCGCCGATTCAGCAAGATGAATTGGTTACGAGCAACGCAAGTAGAGAGACCTGAATATGAACGAAAGAGAACAGGCAAAGGTCTGAAAGAAAGAGAACAGGCAAAGGCCTGAAAGTAAAGAGAACAGGAACAATCCTGTAAGAAAGAATGGGGGACCCCAAAGTAAAGAACTAAGACTAAAGTAAAGAGAAACGAGTCCACACCTGATCGCGGCAAAGGGCTGGTCCCTCGCCATCCCGGTAAGGGGGGTGGTGGTACTTATCATGATGATGAATTCCTCCTATGAGCTTAACGTGGTTAGCTACCACTCCGGTTAGAGCGCTGCCGAGTCATCTTGATAGGGAATAGAAGGAGGTTGTAACCGAAGGCCACGGTTACATGGGCGAAAGGACTAAGAAAGACGCTAACCCGGGTAAGCCGGTATGCGTAAGAGATCCCCAAAGTCCCCCCATGCACTATGTATTTATATGCATGAGCAAAGGCATGAATGTATGTATGTATGTATGTATCCCAGTATGTATGCAAGTATGTATGTATTTATATATGTTTATGCGTTATGGATCGTCAAGGGAGCGTCCCAAGACGAATATTATGTCTTTAGCAGTAACGTAAAGTTAATGAGCATGAGAACCTAGATAAGAAAGAATAGATCCCCAGTCAACTAGTAGAGTAGATAAAGCCATTCAGGACCTAGGCAAAGATAATAATCAGTTGGGGTATTAGTATGCATGACACTTAGAGGTATTCCTGGGTGGCCTGGAAGATAACGGAGTAATGAACGATAGATACCGCGAGGAACTCCCACTGAGAACCTACCGTTCTCACCCCTACTCCTTATGGGTCCAGNTTTAATAAACTATACATATGTAATATAATATAATAATAATAATGATATAATCCTAATTCTAAAACATATATGGATCGATAGATATGGGCCAGGGACGTGCACCCCCTCCCCGAAAAGCAACAACAACAGATATATACACATATAGGTAAATAGAACATAATAATAATAATATAATATAATATTATTAAGCAAACAAAAGATCAAGCACAGTGCTTGTCTTAAATTGCCTATAAAAGGCAAGCCACTAAAGCCTTGTGCTTCATTTATTTTCCTTCCGAGGCAAGTTACCTCACTTGCTGTTTCGTTCATTTTCTTTCATTTTGCTCAAATTCGTGCACATCGCGGAAGCGCTGCCGGACTCCGGAAAAATAGGATGAGCACACCCACGCAAAGAGGATATTTTTCTCTTCACTTCTACCGATCCCGAATTTTATTTCGAGGTGGGTAACTCTAAGCCCACTGTCTATGTGGTTTGTTTAATGATTGTTTAAACGCATTTCTGTGTATGTGAATGAAAAACTATTTTACAAAAACTATAGGGAATGAGTTAGGGAAGCTAGATTTAGATGATTTTGAGGTTTGGAAACCATAACTGTATGGATTGGATTACTGTAGAAGAGAAAAATATTACGCGGAGAAAACCCTAGAGAATTTGCTCTCGGGGGCGATTTTTTACTGTTGCATTCGATTGAATTCCCACGGATTCAATTGAAAGAAGAGTTTGGATTTCAATCGAATACTTGGGAATTTCACTCGAATGAAAGACCGCGATGGATTTCAATCGAATACTTGAGGATTTCAATCGAATGAGACCCCGAGGAGGATTTCAGCCAATTGAATCCCTAAGGGATTCGATTGAAAGAAGCAATCGAATGCACAGCTTTTAAGCATTCGAATGCCTACTGGAAACTTATGATTTTAAAGGTTCTATGGAATCCAACCTACATGGTTATGTATGTACTTGTGTAATTGGAGCATGCATCACGAGGAAAGGCCGTCGTAAGAGTTAGGACGACCTTAGATAATTAGACGTTTACGCCAAAATTTAACGAATATCATAATTGAACCATAGGAAATAAAAGTAGAGCCGAGGCGACGAATCACCATGGATTCGGACGGCCTTAGCCAGAGTCAGTAGTTATATGATTAGGAAATCCCTATTCTCTTGGCAGGGCCTTACAGACACGCCCCTTGCCAGTTCAGCAAGATGAATTGGTTATGAGCAACGCAAGTAGTGAGACCTGAGTACGAAAGAATGAGAAAAGGCAAAGGCCTGAAAGAAAGAAAACAGGAACAGTCCTGTAATAAAGAAAGAACGGGGGACCCCAAAGTAAAGAACTAAGATTAAAGTAAAGAGAAACGAGCCACGCCTGATCGCGCCAAAGGGCCGGTCCCTCGCCATCCTGGTAAGGGGGGTGGTGGTACTTATCATGATGATGAATGTCCTCCTACGAGCTTAACGTGGTTAGCTACCACTCCGGTTAGAGCGCTGCCGGGTCATCATGATAGGGAATAGAAGGAGGTTGTAACTGAAGGCCACGGTTACATGGGTGAAAGGACTAAGAAGAAGAAGGACGCTAACCCGGGTAAGCCGGTATGTGTAAGAGATCCCCAGAGTTCCGCCATGCACTAGGTATTTACAACTATGAGCAAAGACATGAATGTATGTATGTATGCAAGTATGTATGTATTTATACATGTTTATGCATTATGTATCGTCAAGGGAGCGTCCCGAGACGAATATTATGTCTTTAGCAGTAACGTAAAGTTAATGAGCACGAGAACCTAGATAAGAAAGACTAGATCCCCAGTCACCTAGTAAAGTAGATAAAGCCATTCAGGACCTAGGCAAAGATAATAATTAGCAGGGGTATTAATATGCATGACACTTAGAGGTATTCCTGGGTGGCCTGGAAGATAACGGAGTAATGAACGATAGATACCGCGAGGAACTCCCACTGAGAACCTATTGTTCTCACCCCCACTCCTTATGGGTTCAGGTATGCAAAGCGAAGGGATCAACGAGCGACCGCAACAGAACAGTTCCCGGCCCAAGCCGAGTGAACACGTCAGCAATAGGTTGATAGATATTTTGTACTAGGATTTATGACTATTGTTAATTGTTTGTATCATTATTTATTAATAAGCAAGGTGTAATTATCTGGTGGACCTTGAATTGCGCTTATATGTATATTTATATTTCTCCAGCTTGTCACTATCTTAACTGACAGGTACGTTAGCATTTGTACATATATGTTTTCTTGTTCACACACGGCTCCTAATTTGCAAACTGATACAGTAACAAAATAATTTTCAAAATGGTCCATATTTTCAAGTGAGAAATATTTTCCAAGTTAAAAGTAGGGGCTACAAGTAACCCCACCAAAGTAGAAAATAACCTAGTGAGCATTGTTTACTACGTACGGGTGAACAGTTAGCTAGGGGTGTTTCATCTACCCCTACCGCTCCACTTGTTGAGACTTGTCAAGTATGTCTCCAGTGTCCCCTTCACCTGCAGGATCGAATGTCCGTGGCTGATCTTATCTGCTAACCCTTAGTGGGCTTGGATGTTTTCTAGGAATGGATTGGTTACGCGACAACCAGGTGGTCTTGGATTATGCTAAGAAACTGGTAACCTTTCCTTCCGCCACCCTCTAAGGAAGAATCAGTAGTGTTGTACTACTGTCCATTGGAGAACCAGAGCGTCATCTTCCTGGCTTCGTCAGAGGTGGAGACAAAGCAGGACGTGATGCATATTCCAGTGGTGAGTGAGTACCTGGATGTATTCCCAGATGACATTCCGGAGTTTCCCCCGAAGAGAGAAGTGGAATTCTCTATTAGTTTGGTTCCGAGAGCTGGACCAATCTCGATGGCACCATACCGAATGTCCACGGTAGAGCTGCAGGAGTTGAAAAAATAGCTGGAGGAACTATTGGACAAGCGGTTTATTCGACCTAGTGCGTCACCATGGGGAGCTCCAATGTTGTTCGTGAAGAAGAAAGATGGCTCGATGAGGCTATGTATTGATTACCGGCAACTGAATTAGGTCACGATCAAGAACAAGTTCCCGTTGCCGAGGATAGATGATTTGATGGATCAACTCAGAGGAGCCAAGGTTTTCTCAAGGATTGATCTACGCTCAGGCTACCATCAGATACGGGTCTCAGATGAAGATATTCCCAAGACTGCTTTTAGGACTCGCTATGGCCACTACGAGTTCACCGTGATGTCGATCGGGTTGACTAATGGCCCTGCGATTTTCATGGATTACATGAACCGGTTCTTCAGGCTGTACTTGGACGAATGCATGATAGTCTTCATAGATGATATTTTGATATACTCGAAGATTGAGGAGGATCACGTAAAGCATCTCAGGTTGGTTCTAGACGTCTTGAGGGAGAAGCAGCTGTATGCTAAGCTCTCTAAATGGGAGTTCTGAACCAAGGAGGTGAAGTTCTTGGGACACGTGGTGACAGAGCAGGGAATCTCGGTGGATCCGAGCAAGGTTGCGGCTGTAATAGAATGGGAGCGACCTACCACAGTCACAGAGATTAGGAGCTTTTTGGGCTTTGTGGGCTACTACCGAAGGTTTATCAAGGGGTTTTCTCAGATGGCGCTGCCCCTTACCAAGCTCACCCGCAAGGAGGTTAAGTTCGAGTGGTCACCAGAATGCGAGGAGAGCTTCTGTAAGCTCAAGGAGAAGTTGACCACCGCTGATGTACTGATGTTGCCAGACCCATAGACACCAAGTGAGGTGTACTGTGATGCCTCAAGGATGGGACTAGGATGCGTGCTAATGCAAAATCGCCAAGTGGTGGCTTACGTGTCCAGATAATTGAGACCGTACTAGGCGAACTATCCTACCCATGACTTGGAGTTAGCAGCTGTGGTATTTGCGCTAAAGATTTGGAGACATTACCTTTATGGCGTTCGTTTCGAGGTATTCTCTGACCATAAGAGCTTGCAGTATCTATTCGACTAGAAGGAGTTGAATATGAGGCAAAGGAGGTGGATGGACTTTCTAAAAGACTATGACTTTGGTCTGAACTACCATCCTGGAAAGGCGAATGTGGTAGCGGATGCATTGAGCAGAAAGGTGCTGCACATGGCTCTGATGATGGTAGAAGAGTCCAAGCTGCTGGAAGAGTTTCGAGACCTGAATTTGGGAGTTATTCGGCGGGACAACGGTATCAATCTAGGACCATTGCAGATTACTAGCAGTTTCAGGCAGAGGATAACTGAAGCTCAGGAGCATTGTCAAGAGGACCTCTGGCTGAAGTTTGTCAAGGTCGTGAAGGAGGGGAAGTTCAAGGAAGCAGTAGTAGGATGTGATGGCATCATACGCTTTAGCAACCGGGTTTGTGTACCCGACAAGGGTAATTTGCGAACGGATATTCTGAATGAAGGTCACAAGAGCAAGTTTACTATGCACCCAGGTCACCAAAATGTATCATGATCTAAAGTAGATGTTTTGGTGGCCAGGCTTAAAGCGAAACGTGGAAGAATGGGTGCAAAAGTGTCTGGTATGTCAGAAGGCGACGGTTGAACACCGGAAACCTCCAAGATTGTTGACTCCTCTGGAGATACCCGAATGGAAGTGGGATGGCATATCCATGGATTTTGTATCGGGATTGCCGCATACGACGAGAGGTGTAGACGCTATTTGGGTGATTGTTGACCGACTCTCCAAATCTGCCCATTTCATTCCGGTGAAGATGACCTACCCACTGGAAAAGTTGGTGCAATTGTACATAAGGGAAGTGGTGAGATTACACAGCGTACCTTCGTCCATCATATCAGACAAAGATCCTCGATTTACCTCCCGATTTTGGACAGCTTTCCAGAAAGCATATGGAACTCAGCTGGCATTAAGCACGGCATATCATCCTCAGACTGATGGACAGACGAAGAAAACGATTTAGACCCTTGAGGATATGCTGAGGGCATGAGCACTTGATTCACCCAGGTATTGGGATGAACTGTTACCGTTCATAGAGTTCTCCTATAACAACAGTCACCATGCGAGTATTGGCACGGCCCCCTTTGAGGCACTCTATGGCCGGAAATGTCCGTCGCCTCTTTGTTGGAACGATGGCCGTGAGTACAGATACTTGGGACCTGAAGAGACCCAAGATGATGAGGAGTGCATATAGCGGATCAGACAGCGAATTCTCACAGCTCAGAGTCGTCAGAAGAGTTACGTCGACATCTGAAGAAGACCCCTTGAGTTTCAAGAAGGAGACCATGTGTTCTCAAAGGTCACTCCTACTACAGGCATTGGGAGGACCATGAAGGTCAAGAAGCTAAGTCCTCGATTCATTGGACCCTTCCAGATATTGGAGCGCATCGGACCAGTGGCATATCGGATAGCTCTACCACCGAACCTGGCCAATGTTCATGGTGTCTTTCATGTGTCTCAGTTGAGGAAATATTATGCTTCTCCGGATCATGTGCTCGAGCCCGAGAAGATCATCTTGAGAGAAGATCTCGCCTTGTCGTTGATGCCGCAGAAGATTATTGACCATAAGACTTGGAAGAAGCGCAACAAGGAAATTCCGATGGTGCGAGTAATCTAGGAGAACGGGAAGATAAAAGAACAAACTTGGGAACTGGAAACGGACATGAGAGCAGCCTATCCTGAGCTATTCGAAGGTATGAAATTTCGTGGGCAAAATTTTTCTAAGGGGGGTGGAATGTAACATCCCGATTTTTCCCCATACAAAGATTTTGCAAAAATCCACAATTTGGCTTAAGTAAAGGCACAATCGGTACGACAATGGGGACTGGAAAAATTATTTAGAAAATTAACTGCTTCCGAACCCCAGTCCAGTAGTTGTTTCTTGATCTTGCAGAGTGCCGCGAGGGTCGTGCCAAGTTTCGTCAAAAACTGAAATTTTTGTAGCCACTTAAGGTATCTGTGAAAATTTACCTCCGGGAATTAAATTCACCAAAACCTCAACTCAAGATACCCTACTGACCGGAAAAATTCGTAGATCACGGATATGTGTTTCGAATATTTTTAGGATATCCGTACGCGAGCGAAAAATGAACAAATGCGATCAAACGTGATCGAAACAGGAAACAAGAGAATTGAAGCACGTGGGGAAGTCAGCCGCCCCTTCACTGTGCACAAGCTAATTATCTTTTACCTTTTTCTAATTTTTTGCAAAATAAAAAGAGGCTACAGTAGCAGCCTCTAGGGCCTCTAAAAAGCCCCTAACTCCCTTCGAATTTTTCACCGAAAACTTTCTTCACTTTCTTCAGTTTTAGCTTTTTTCAGTGTATTATTTTTACACTGTTAAAGTTTCATAGAGGCGTCAGAAAAATCCACGGAGCATGCCTACGCTCTCCAGAAATTTCCCTCTATACCCCACTAAGTAATGAACTCGTTTTGAGGTGGGTAACCCTATGTCCACTGTCTATGTGGATAGTTATGTTGTTTTATGTGCTTATATCTGAGAAACTGATTTAGTAAATTTTATGTGAAAAATATAGGGATAAAGTTGTCCAAATGATTTTGAGTAGTTTTAATGTTAGAAAAATATATTTGTACTGACTGGAATTGTGTGGGGGTGGAAATTCTGAAAAAGTTTATGAAACTGACGCTGGGACCATCAGCACGCCAGGCTCACGCCAGGCTTACCCGCCAGGCTCACGCCAGACTCGCACTGGGCTTACAGGCCAGGCTCACAGGCCAGGCTTACGCCAGACCAAGCACTGACAATTGGGAATTTGTATATATATATATATATATATATATTATGCTATAAATGACTATGTGATTATGTGTCATATTATGATATCATGCACCATGAGGATCGGGTTGTCAATAAGTGTTAGGACAACCTTAGAGAACTAGAGGTTAATCACTTAATGCTTAAATATCATAATTGAACATTAGGGAACAAGTATGTAGCTATATGAGAGTAGGAATCTCTAAGCGGACACGCCCCTCACCAGTCCCCAAAAGGGGTGGATTGGTTAAGAGTGATAAATGAAAAGAAAGAAAGAAAGCAATGATGAATGAGAAAGGGTGACGTCACACCTAAGTTGTGATTATGATGATGTATGAGTCCAACGCTTGGTTGCGTCGTGAGGGCCAGCCCCCTCCTCCTACCTAGTGGAGGTTAGCCCACTTGATTGGCGGTGATGGACACTAGACCCCATCGATGGTTAGCAACCACTCTGGTGTGAGCGCAGCTAGGTCGTCGTCAAGTTGGGAACAGAAGTGGTTGTAGTCGTACGACCACGACTGCATGGGCGAAGGACTAGAAGAGAGAAGCGTGACCCCGGGCCCGAAGTTCGCCTGGGGCATTCAAGAAAGAAAATGAGAAGGATGTAACCCTGGGCTGAAGTTCACCCAGGGCCGTCAATACAAGAAGGACGTAACTCGGACCGAAGTTCATCCGGGAAGCCTAAGAGAACCCCATGCATAAAGTATGAAATGAATGAAAATGCAATGATGTGATGAATGAGTATATGATATATAAGTATATGATAAAGTATGTAAGTATGTGTATGAAGTAAGTACCGTCAAGAGAATGCTCGAGAACTTAGATAAGAAAGATTAGATCCCCAGTCACCTAGTAAAGTAGATAAAGCCATTTAGGACTTCAGGCCAGATAATAATCAGTAGGATGTTAGTATGTATGTTCACTTAGAAACACCTGAGCGGCCTGGTTCATAAGTGAGAAAAAGAGATCCCCTACGCTAAGGTTAACCACTGAGGACGACTGTTCTCACCCCCACTCGCTTATGCTTCCAGGAGCAGGCGGAGACTATGAGGGCTACGAGGAGCCAACTGAGGAGTTACCAGCAGAGCAGTGATGGACGTAGGGCGGATTAGCAGAAGACCATGCTTTTCGATATATTATTTTGATATGTATTTTGATGTATTTGGCTTGTATATGTAACCTATTATGATAATCTGTTAGTTGTAATTTGTGATGGACCAGATACTTGTTTATGTAATTATGTATGCTAGTAATGACTATCACTCTTAAGCTTAAGCTCTATCGTTTGTATTATATGCGTTGATTCACACGTGGCTCATACTTTGCAAATAAAGTAACAACTAGAAAAGTTTTAAAATGGTCCATATTTTCCTTAACCTGGTAGTTTTGAAAGATAATAAAGGACTATGAGTAATCCCACCAAACGAGCAACAACCTAGTGAGCATTGTGTACTACTCGAGGGTATGCAGTTAGCTAGGGTGTTACAGTTGGTATCAGAGCAGTTTATTCCTACGTGAGCCTATGGACTGAGCTGCACTATGCTTCCAAGCATGACTAATAGTGTAGGTCTTTGCTAACTGGTATGTGCTAAGTGCATGTGTACCTGCCTTTCTTGAGACTGATTAACTCGAAATTGTGCAGGTACGACAGATTAGGCATGCTGCCTAGTAGAGATTATACACAGTGGACGATGGAGCTGGTAGAATTTGCTGACATCCTTCGTGAAATGGCCCAAGCTACTCAGGCTCAGGCCCAAGCTACCCAAGCCCAAGCCCAGGCAACGAATCAGATGGCAGCAGCTGCCATGCATCGGAATCTGGCCCTAACAGCTGAAGAGGCAGAAGCGAAAAAGTTTGCTGAGTTTGGAAGAGCAAACCCCCCGACTTTTGAAGGGTTGATGGACCCAGAACTCCTTCACAACTGGATAGCAGAAACGGAGCAGGTTTTTGAAGACGTCCCCTGTACAGAGGTGCAAAAAGCTCGATTTGCTACATGGAAGTTGCGAGGTGCGGCTAGAACCTGGTGGAACACCACCAGACCTCTTTTAGAACAGTAGGGAGGTCTTGTCACATGGAAACGATTTACCACTGCACTCTTAAACAAGTATTTCCCTAAGGGGCTTAGGGACCAAAAAGAAGCTGAGTTTATGGAGCTACAACAGGGGGACATGACGTGGCTGAATACACGTCCACCTTTGAGAGGTTGTGCCACTACTCCTCTACATATCAGTTGCTCCCCAATGAAGCGTGGAAATGTGGAATGTTTCAGAGGGGACTGAAGGAAGAGTTGCAGATGGCTATTAACGATTGGGACATTCAGGATTATGCCCTTCTGGTTAGTAAGTGTATGACGCTAGAGGAGTCGGCCAGGAATTTGGCCCGGGCGAGGACCGTCAGGAACAAGAAGAAGATGGAGGAACAAGGGAGTTCTTCCCAGGCGCAGCGACAGAAAGGACCCTGTCAGGCTCCGTTCTCTGGGAGAGGTAGAGGACAGTTTCATCAGCGACCGCAACAATGGGCAGTGAGGCCCCAGGGTCCGAGGGGACCAGGATTTGTCAGACCCCTACAACAGATGATCAGGCCTCAGCAACCAGCAATTAGGCCACAAAAACCGAGCAGTATTCCAAGGAGCTCCGGGAAAGACCCCCGAGGAGTTACATCAGGTCAAGGGTTCAGCCACCTTGCCCGAAATGTGGAAAGTTCCACCTGGGGGAGTGTTATGCGGGCCAAGATATATGCTTCAAATGTGGGAAGGGCGGTCACATCGCCAAATTTTGTCCAACCATTCCACCACCCGCCCATCAATAAGGATGGGTCTTCACGATGTTTGGGGAGGAGGCTGAGGATACAGAAGGTTTGATTATGGGTAAGTGCACTATGCTGGGTACTACTTTGACTGTATTGTATGATCCGGGAGCCTCGCACTCCTTTATTTCCTATGATAGTGTTAGGAGACTAAGCCTAATGCCTGTGGCATTACCCTATATGCTGAGGGTGTAAACCCCTACCGCTCCACCTGTTGAGACTTGTCAAGTATGTCTCGAGTGTCCCCTTCAACTGCAGGATCGAATGTTCGTGGCTGATCTTATCTGCTTACCCTTACTGGGCTTGGATGTTATTCTAGGAATGGATTGGTTACGCGACAACCAGGTGATCTTCGATTGCGCTAAGAAACTGGTAACCTTTCCTTCCGTGGTTCCAGCCACGCCACCCTCTAAGGAAGAATCAGTAGTGTTGTACTGCTATCCATTGGAGAACCAAAGCGTCATCTTCCTGGCTTCGTCAGAGGTGGAGGCAAAGTAGGACGTGATGCATATTCCAGAAGTGAGTGAGTACCCGGATGTATTCCCAGATGACATTCCGGAGTTTCCCCTGAAGAGAGAAGTAGAATTCTCTTTTGGTTTGGTTTTGAGAGCTGGACCAATCTCGATGGCGCCATACCGAATGTCCACGGCAGAGCTGCAGGAGTTGAAAATGCAGCTGGAGGAATTATTAGACAAGCGGTTTATTCGACCTAGTGCGTCACCGTGGGGAGCTCCAATGTTGTTCGTGAAGAAGAAAGATGGCTCGATGAGGCTATGTATTGATTACCGACAATTAAATAAGGTCACGATCAAGAACAAGTTCCCGTTGCTGAGGATAGATGATTTGATGGATCAACTCAGAGGAGCCAAAGTTTTCTCAAGGATTGATCTACGCTCAGGCTACCATCCGATACGGGTCTCAGATGAAGATATTCCCAAGGCGGCTTTGAGGACTCGCTATGGCCACTACGAGTTCACCGTGATGTCGTTCGGGTTGACTAATGCCCCTGCGATTTTCATGGATTACATGAACCGGATCTTCAGGGTGTACTTGGACGAATGCGTGATAGTCTTCATAGATGATATTTTGATATACTCGAAGATTGAGGAGGATCACGCAAAGCATCTCAGGTTGGTTCTAGACGTCTTGAGGGAGAAGTAGCTGTATGCTAAGCTCTCTAAATGCGAGTTCTGGACCAAAGAGGTGAAGTTCCTGGGACACGTGGTGACAGAGCAGGGAATCTCAGTGGATCCGAGCAAGGTTGCGGCTGTAATAGAATGGGAGCGACCTACCACAGTCACGGAGATCAGGAGCTTTTTGGGCTTTACGGGCTATTACCAAAGGTTCATCAAGGGATTTTCTCATATCGCGCTACCCCTTACCAAGCTCACCCGCAAGGAGGTTAAGTTCGAGTGGTCACCGGAATGCGAGGAGAGCTTCTGTAAGCTCAAGGAGAAGTTGACCACCACTCCTGTACTGATCTTGCCAGACCCACACACACCAAGTAAGGTGTATTGTGATGCCTCAAGGATGGGACTAGGATGCGTGCTAATGCAAAATCGCCAAGTGGTGTCTTACGCATCCAGACAATTGAGACTGCACGAGGCGAACTATCCTACCCTTGACTTGGAGTTAGCAGTTGTGGTATTTGCGCTGAAGATTTGGAGACATTACCTCTATGGCGTTCGTTTCGAGGTATTCTCCGACTACAAGAGCTTGCAATATCTATTCGACCAGAAGGAGTTGAATATGAGGCAAAGGAGGTGGATGGAGTTTCTGAAAGACTATGACTTTGGTCTGAACTGTAACAACCCAACTTTCCGTAGGGAGGTCTTGGGCACGATCCGCAACTTTGACTAGGCAAAAAGTGCAAAGTAACCCGAATTAGGGTCAGAGAAAATTTAGTTAGGGAGCCAGTCCCCTTTTAAAATTGGAAGAAATTAGGAGGTGGTGACCCCGCTAAGCCCCGGAAGGCAGTGCTCAATTTTGAGTGCAAATGGGAATCCAGTCAGGCCCAAAGTGATCTGCGAAGGAATAACGGGCGGAAACAGGTTCCCCGATATCTTGTTTTGGACCGCCATCCTGGCCGGGAAAATTCCTAGGTCGCGAATATATAATTTGAGACATTTTGGAGACTCGTGTGTGGACTTGGAACAGTTACAAATAATTAAAATAGGATAAGGGTTAGGATAATTAAAATAATTATAATAGAATAATAATAATATAATATTAATTAATTAAACAATTAAATAATTAATTATATGCAACAGGGGGGGCCACGGCTATAAAAGCCCCCTGTATGCAAACCGCAGGGCATCATAAATGCCATGCTGTTTCTTCAAATTTCCACTTTCATAGTATCGTTCGAGCACATCGCGAGAGCGCTACCGGACTTCCAAAAATTTCTTGGAGCATACTATTGCAACAAGGATTTTCTTAACTTCAAAGCCGCGTAGGAAGTGGGTAACTCTAAGCCCACTGTCTATGTGGTTTGTTTAATGATTGTTTAAATGCATTTCTGTGTATGTGAATGAAAAACTATTTTGCAAAAACTATGAGAAATGAGTTAGGGAAGCTAGATTTAGAGGACTTTGAGGTTTGGAAATCATAACTGTATGGATTGGATTACTGTAGAAGTGAAAAATGTTACGCGGAGCAAACCCTGGAGAATTTGCTTTCTGGGGTGATTTTTTTAATGTAGCATTCGATTGAATTCTTACGGATTCGAATGAAAGAAGATTTTGGATTTCAATCGAATAATTGAGGATTTCACTCGAATGCAAGACCGCGATGGATTTCAATCGAATACTTGAGGATTTCAATCGAATGAGACCCCGAGGAGGATTTCAGCCGATTGAATCCCTAAGGGATTCGATTGAAAGAAGCCATTGAATGCACAGTTTTTAAGCATTCGAATGCCTACTGGAAACTTATGATTTTAAAGGTTCTATGGAATCCAACCTGCATGGTTATGTATGACTTGAGGTAATTTGAGCATGCATCATGAGGAAAGGCCGTCGTAAGAGTTAGGACGACCTTAGATGATTAGACGTTTCCGCTAAAACTTAACGAAGACCATAATTGAACATTAGGAAATCAAGAAAGGTTAGGAAGGTCCCGACCCCAGTTGGTGCGGTAGACCAAGTTAAGGAGTCTAGTTATATGATTAGGAAATCCCTATTCTCTTGGCAACGTCGTACAGACACGCCCCTTGCCGATTCAGTAAGACGAATTGGTTACGAGCAATGCAGGTAAAGAGACCTGACCACGATATGTAAGACGGGCATAGGCCCACACATGTAAAACAGGCATAGGTCTGTATAAATGAAATGATGACTAAGGGGCCCCACTAAAAAGAGAAAAAGAGAAACGGATCGAGCCATAGGGCCGGTCAAAGCGTGTCCACGCCTGATCATTCATAGGTCTGATCCCTGCCATTCCAGAAAGAGGGGATGGTTGCACTAATTGCATTCGATGTTTACCTCCTATGAGCCTTACATGGTTAGCTACCATACCGGTAAAGAGCGCCGCCGAGTCAATGCAATAGTAGCAAAAAGAGGTTGTAGGCCGAGGCCACGGCTACAAAGGTGTAAGGACTAAGTAGGACGTAGCCACAGAGCGCGTAAGAGATTCCCAAGTCCCCTCATGCACTATGTAATTGAATGTATGAACTGGTGAATGATGATATGGCGATAACGGTGTATGGATAATTTTTTAAGCATTATGTATAACTGTTCATGCATTATGTATCGTCAAGGGAACGTCCCAAGACGAATAGTATGTCTCTAGGAACAACGTACAGTTAACAAGCATGAAGCCTAGGTAATGACAAGACTAGACACCCAGTCACCTAGTAAAATAGATAAAGCTGCTCAGGGTGTAGGTACAAGATAATAACTGGTAGGATTTAGTATTGCATGAAACGTAGAGGTTTTCCTGAGTGGCTGGAGAATGCCCGAGTAATTAAACTGTAGTAGCCACGTGGAGTTTCCACTATGAACGCAGTCGTTCTTATCCCCACTCGTGTATGGCTCCAGGGATGGAAGATGAGTCTTACTATGCAGATGCTGTGGAACCTGAGGATGATGTGCACCAGAAGACTTAGATGGCTGTGTAGTCGATATGATAAGGAAAATAAATGTAGTTGGGGAACATGTGTATGGGTTATGTAATATAACTAGTATATGGAATGTATTTGTCTCTGTAGAGGACCCCTTATGTGTGTAATCTATGTATCCACTAACTTAAATTTCGACTTACTAGAGATACCGTTTGTTATATCACTTTGTTGCACGCACGGCTCTTATGTTGTAAACTGTATGATTAAAGAAAAAAAAAAGAGGAAGAGGAATTGGGTCCCTATTTTATTAAAGCTAGTATTTTTGAAAAACTAAGGCAAAAGACCAGGAGGTAAACAACCTAGCGGTATTACGTACGGCTCGAGCGTACGGAATCGGCTAGGGGTGTTTCATGAACTACCATCCCGGAAAGGCGAATATGGTAGTGGATGCATTGAGCAGAAAGGTGCTGCACATGGCTCAGATGATGCTAGAAGAGTCCAAGCTGCTGGAAGAGTTTCGAGACCTGAATTTGAGAGTTATTCGACGGGACAATGGTATCAAGCTAGGGCCGTTGCAGATTACTAGCAGTTTCAGGCAGAGGATAACTGAAGCTCAGGAGCATTGTCAAGAGGACCTCTGGCTAAAGTTTGTCAAGGTCGTGAAGGAGGGGAAGTTCAAGGAAGCAGTAGTAGGAAGTGATGGCATCATACGCTTTAGCAACCGGGTTTGTGTACCCGACAAGGATAATTTGCGAACGGATATTCTGAATGAAGGTCACAAGAGCAAGTTTACTATGCACCCAGGTATCACCAAAATTTATCATGATCTGAAGCAGATGTTTTGGTGGTCAGGCTTAAAGCGAGACGTGGAAGAATGGGTGCAAAAGTGTCTGGTATGTCAGAAGGCGAAGGTTGAACACCGGAAACCTCCAGGATTGTTGATTCCTCTAGAGATACCCAAATCGAAGTGGGATGGCATATCCATGGATTTTGTATCGGGATTGCCGCGTACGACGAGAGGTGTAGATGCCATTTGGGTGATTGTTGACTGACTCACCAAGTCAGCCCATTTCATTTCGGTGAAGATGACCTACCAACTGGAAAAGTTGGTGCGATTGTACATAAGGGAAGTGGTGAAATTACACGGCGTACCTTCGTCCATCATATCAGACAGAGATCCTCAATTTACGTCCTGATTTTGGACAGCTTTCCAGAAATCATATGGAACTCAGCTGGCATTAAGCACGACATATCATCCTCATACTGATGGACAGACAGACAGAACGATTAGACCCTCGAGGATATGCTGAGGGCATGCGCACTTGATTCACCCAGGTATTGGGATGAACTGTTACCGTTCATAGAGTTTTCCTATAACAATAGTCACCATGCGAGTATTGGCATGGCCCCCTTTGAAGCACTCTATGGCCGAAAATGTTTGTCGCCTCTTTGTTGGAACGATGGCCGTGAGTACAGATACTTGGGACCCGAAGAGACCCAAGATGTTGAGGAATGCATACAGCGGATCAGACAGCGAATTCTCACAGCTCAGAGTCGTCAGAAGAGTTACGCCAACGTCCAAAGAAGACCCCTAGAGTTTCAAGAAGGAGACCATGTGTTCTTGAAGGTCACTCCTGCTACAGGCATTGGGAGGGCCATGAAGGTCAAGAAGCTAAGTCCCCGATTCATTGGACCCTTCCAGATATTGAAGCGCAACGGACCAGTGGCATATCGGATAGCTCTACCACCGAACATGGCCAATGTTCATGCTGTCTTTCATGTGTCTCAATTGAGGAAATATTATGCTTCTCTGGATCATGTGCTCGAGCCCGAGAAGATCTCGCCTTGCCGTTGATGCCGCAGAAGATTATTGACCACAAGACTCGGAAGACGCGCAACAAGGAAATTCTGATGGTGCGAGTAATCTGGGAGAACGGGAAGATAGAAAAACAAACTTGGGAACTGGAAATGGACATGAAGGCAACCTATCCTGAGCTATTCGAAGGTATAAAATTTCGTGGGCAAAATTTTTCTAAGGAGGCTGGAATGTAACATCCCGATTTTTCCCCATACAAAGATTTTGCAAAAATCCACAATTTGGCTTAAGTAAAGGCACAATCGGGACGACTATGGGAACTGGAAAAATTATTTAGAAAATTAACTACTTCCGAACCCCAGTCCAGTAGTTGTTTCTTGATCTTGCAGAGTGCCGCGAGGGTCGAGCCAAGTTTCGCCAAAAACTGAAATTTTTGTAGACACTTAAGGTATCTGTGAAAATTTACCTCCGGGCATTAAATTCACCAATACATCAACTCAAGATACCCTATTGAACGGAAAAATTCGTAGATCACGGATATGTCTTCGGAATATTTTTAGGATATCCGTACGCGAGCGAAAAATGAACAAATGCGATCAAACGTGATCGAAACAGGAAACAAGAGAATTGAAGCACGTGGGGAAGTCAGCCACCCCTTCACTGTGCACAAGCTAATTATCTTTTACCTTTTTCTAATTTTTTGCAAAATAAAAAGAGGCTACAGTAGCAGCCTCTAGGGCCTATAAAAAGCCCCTAACTCCTTTCAAATTTTTCACCGAAAACTTTCTTGACTTTCTTCAGTTTTTACTTTTTTCACTGTATTAGTTTTACACTGTTAAATTTTCATAGAGGCGTCAAAAAAATCCACAGAGCACGCCTACGCTCTCTAGAAATTTCCCTCTATACCCCACCAAGTCATGAACTCATTTTGAGGTGGGTAACCCTATGCCCACTATCTATGTGGATATCTATGTTGTTTTATGTGCTTATATCTGAGAAACTGATTTAGTAGATTTTATGTGAAAAATATAGGGATAAAGTTGTCCAAATGATTTTGAGTAGTTTTGAGTAATGACTGGAACTGTGTGGGGGTGGAAATTCTGAAAAAGTTTACGAAACTGACGCTAGGACCATCAGCACTCCAGGCTTACCCGCCAGACACCCGCCAGGCTCCCGCCAGGCTCACACCAGACTCGTGCCAGGCTCATTCCAGGCTTACAGGCTAGGCTCACGTCAGACCAAGCACTGAACCTTGGGAATTTATATATATATATATATATATATATATATATTATGCTATAAATGACTATGTGATTATGTGTCATATTATGATATCATGCACCATGAGGACCGGGTTGTCAATAAGTGTTAGGACAACCTTAGAGAACTAGAGGTTAATCACTTAATGCTTAAAGATCATAATTGAACACTAGGGAACAAGTATGTAGCTATATGACAGTAGGAATCTCTTGGCAGACACGCCCCTCACCAGTCCCCAAAAGGGGTGGATTAGTTAAGAGTGATGAATGAAAAGAAAGAAAGAAAGCAATGATGAATGAGAAAGGGTGACGTCACACCTAAGGTATGATTATGATGATGTATGACTCCAACGCTTGGTTCCGTCGCGAGGTCCAGCCCCCGCCTCCTACCTAGTGGAGGTTAGCCCACTTGATTGGTGGCGATGGACACTAGACCCAATCGGTGGTTAGCAACCACTCTGGTGTGAGCGCAGCTGGGTCGTCGTCAAGTTGGGAACAGAAGTGGTTGTAGTCGTATGGCCACAACTGCATGGGCGAAGGACTAGATGAGAGGAGCGTGACTGATGAAAGCCAAATTACACGTTTTTGTTCAAGGCGTTTGTCAGACGCTTAATTTGAACTTCCATTCGTTTCAAAATAATATATCCTTCTTTACGGCTTTCAGATCCACAAGGGATCTAATTGCAGTATAGTCGGGTATAGTCGAATCTACATGGAGTTGCAAAAATACCATTCTTGAGTTTAGTAATTAAACAATGACGTGAAGGATTGGTAAAGTTGTTTTGATATTTGAATAAGTAAATAAATAAACAACATAAAAGTAAATAGGCAACAAATCAGAGGTAGATCCGGAAGCTTGTTAGGAATTGAATCATATCATAGTTTCATGCATCCAGTTACTTATTACATAGAATTATCATTTCATTGATTGCCCACCACCAGTTCTTAACTTGTCATCGCTTTCGCGCATGAAAAGATCACATGTTTCCTTTGTTAAACTGTCACTTTCGCACACAAGCTTAACAAAGTACGCCAGCATTATTCCAGATGTTAAAACGGCTAATCCTCATTCCAGTTACGGCAACAAGAATTAGATGAAATGATTTAGATCCGACTCTAATGATTGTAACTTTCGTTCACAAGGTTCAAGTCTAGAATCTAGCTTAGCATTGCAATATTGATTTCAACTTAGTTATGACTTAATTAGTATAACTTTTGTTCATACAAGTAAGTCCCAAATCAAGAATCAAAACACTAAACAAAAGCTAGCATTAAGTGTAAAATCATTCAAGCGAATCATAAGAAACTAGATAATTCATATGCAAAAGTACATGTGAAACACCCTAGCTAACTGCATACGCTTAAGTCGCACGCAAGCTCACTAGGTTGTTTACAACCTGGTCGGAATACCTTAGTCCTTTGTTAATTTCGCAAATAGTTGGTTAAGAAAATAAGGACCAATTTTAAACTTTCCATTTGCATTGATTAACTACAAAAATAGAGCCATGCGTAGGAAGAACAAGTATAACAAGCGGTAAGGCCTTTGGGTTTAGCGGATAACAGTATAGTGATAAGGCATAAAATATACATACATTTGGCCCATCAAAAGATCATGAAATTATAATTATCATAAGTAAGTACAAATAGCATATACATAATCCGAAAGTATCATACCCATAATCCAAAATACAAAATATCAAAATGCAAGGGCTACTGGAATACTACTCAGCAGGCCCTTGATCAAAATCCCAGTATCCAGCTGTCTCTGGGCAAACATCCTGACATGACCGCTCATGGCTCCTCGGTCTGCTCGTCCGCGTCCTCGTAGTATGAGTCGTCATATGTCCCTGAAGTCATAAGGCAGTGGGAGTGAGAACGGTAGGTTCTCAGTGTGAATAACTTTAGCTCCTGTGGATCTCGTGTCACATTAGGTCGGACTTCAGGCCGCTCAGAGATTTCTAAGTGTGCAAATATACTAACATCCTACTGATTATTATCTGGCCTAAGTTCTGAACGGCTTTATCTACATTACTAGGTGATAGGGGAACTACTCTTGCTTACTATGTTCTCGTGCTTATTAACATTACGTGTACATACATAGCCGTCTCGAGCATTCTCTTGACGATAGTTACAGAATAACGGTTACATATAATAGTGCGCAGCAGAATGAACATGCTTTTGGAATATATGTTATTTCCACCATAGCATTGCCCTCTTTCGACCCTGCTATGACGAAATAACCTCGCACCCCCAGTGTAGGCCCTCTTTCGACCTTCCTGCGGTGGGCTTCCACCTGCCGCGTGTCCTCTCTGACCCATCGGCAGTGGGCGGATATTGTACCCCCACCTAGCATTGCCCTCTTTCGACCGTGCTAGGCGTGATAACCGCACACCTTGCAGGGATGCCATATCGACACCACCTGTGGCGGGCTTCCATCTTCAGTATGTCCCTCGGACCTACTGAAATGGGCTTGTTATTTGGCTCTCGTGATCACGGCCTCAGAGTTTTCAGCAGCATTTCAGAATTTCACTTCTTTTCAGTACTTGCAGCATGTCATGACTTGTTTCCTATTGTTCACTTCGTAATCTTTACTTATCTCCTACTTACTTCAAATTCTTTAACTTTTCTTATCATAAAATGCATGGAATGCACATACTTCACATATTCTAACTATCAAAATCCTATCTAGTCCAGGTCACAGGACCCTTCAGAATCACTCCTAAGTCCTAACCAAACTTCTAACATACATACACATACATGCTTAGAAACATAACATGTTCATAGAGCATAACATAACATTTCTAACATAACATGTTCATAGAGCATACAAGCACATAAACACATACAAGCAAACATAAGCCACCAAGGGGTGACCAAGCCAAGTGTACCCAAAAACAATTTTTCGTTAGAATTTTTAATCAACCGTTGACCGATGGACTCAAAGCTTGACCCTAAAGTTTTTCATAGTTCTGAACCCACTTTTTATGAAAACAAACCCAGATTTTTAATTTCCTTACCCGAAATTACAGTTTTGCCCTTTTTGATCAAAATGCCATTTTTGTCCATAAAAACCGATTTTTCTTTGGAATTTTATTTCTCCATAACCCAATGGACTCAAGACTTGACCCTAAGGTTTTTAATACCTCTGAACCCATTTTTCATGATAATAAACCCAGATTTTTAGTCCAAATACCCGAAATTCCCGAAATGACCATTTTGCCCTTTTTATGCCAAAAATCCAATTTTTGCTCTATGTCACCTTTCCTCAAAACTCTTCCATGTACAACCCTAAAACATTTTCCACATATTCCAGCCTTTATAAATCACTTATTATCATCTTCAAATCACATTCATCTAAAACAAATCATTAATAATGCAAGTAAATTCATTTTTAAGCCTAAAACACATATTATGTGCATTTTCTCATAAATCACATAAACATGCAAAAAGGCATAGAACCATCAAGGAATGGTTTTAGTGAGTTTACCCACAAATCTTAACAATCAAAAATATATTTATCCTAATCAAATCATTAGCAACACATGCAAGTTCATTTCAAGGCATAAAACACATAAACATAAACACACATAACACACATAATCATCCACAAGCTCAAGAGCATTAGGGAGTGAGTAAAAGCCTAAGTTACCCACTTCCAAAGAGTTCTTGGTTGGTGGTGGGAGTGTTGACAAGAAGCCTCCAAAAGTGTTGGAGGACCACTTCCTTGCTTTCTTCAAAATGAGGTTTATGTGCTTGTGTTCTTGTGAGGAGTGGCTTGAGTTTTCTAGAGAGAACAAGGTGAGGATTCTTCTCTAGATTTTTAGTGGAAGAAAATGAGAATAAGATGAGGGAGCTTGGGGCTTGTGGGTTCGGTTTTTGGGAAGGAAAATAGTGGAGAAATGCTTGATTTTTGCTTTGGAGACAATGGTGTTTCCTTGGTCCTAGAAATGCTAAGAGAAGAAATGTGTTGGAGGAGAAAAATGAAGTGAGGAGGGGGCTGATGGGGGCTCGGCTGAATGGAGAAGAAGAGTGATTAATTTTAGAATTTTAATAAAATGGTGAATAGTTGAAGGTATGGGTAGTAATTAATGAGAGTATGGTGATGGGAATTTGGAAGCACATTTTGGGGAGATATTTTTGACCCAATTCTCTCAAGAAAACCGTGCAGCCCTTCACCATTCTGCTGGTGAGATTTTAATTTCTCCCGGTCCCGGTTCGCTCGTGTTTTATCGCTCGCAGTCTCGGTGCGTCGCGCACGGTTGTCCGAAAAATATTCCGTTTGGACCGTCGCGATCCTCTAATTCCCACCTACCTAAGGGTATTAATGTTTGAAGGTGTTTGTGAATTTTTCTCCGGGAGATTATTTTCACGTACACCGTTTTGCGTGCCAAATTTCATCGGCAACCGATGGCGGTTCAGTTGTGCGCCGAATTTTCTACCGCGACATGTCTAAATTCCTAGGGATATTTTAACTAAAATTTTCTGCCTCAATTCTCTAATCATGATTAAAAATTAATTAATCATTTATATTTTTCGAATATTTCTCTAAAGAAAAAATCGGGATGTTACAACATGGATACAATCATACTACAATAATCATCAAAATCCCAACAACAAGAGGATTAGAAATCCATCTTACAAGAAAATCTCAGAGGCAAGGTTTGGACGCATACCATGACACGTTACCACGCTATCATGACAGTGGCTTCGCCGAGCTTCTTCGATCTCCTGGCTCCTTCACCGCCCTCCTCTTTGTTGCTAAACTAAACTATACTATGAAGTACAAGAGAAATGTAAAAGGAATGGAATCTGAACTATGGAGGGGATGATATGGGATGTATGAGGATGATCTTCAATGAATGGCACGGCCTCCTATTTATAGGCAAAATTTGATGGCACCGCTCAGCGGTTTGGGCTCCATCGCTGAGCAGTAAAGGCGTTATCGCTGAGCGACTTGTACTTTATCGCTGAGCGATGTAATCATTTCACGCGGCGTAGTAAATGCGCCGGCAGCTTTTTGCAGGGCAGCGCCGCCTCCAGGTTGGCGCCAGCTGGCGCAATTAATGCAGCGGCTACAAGTGGCTCTGGTGGTACAATCGCTGAGTGGCCAGGGTGAAATGTCTGAGCGGTCGTGTCCTTATGCACTGAGCAATTCTTTGTTTACCGCTGAGCGGTCCTTCGCTGATTTCCTCTTTTAAGTTCTTTTCCATTTTTTCCCTTTTGCTCCATTCTTTATGGGATTCTTCTCAATTAATTATGCTTGCATCCATCTTTCAAAATATATTATAAACCTACAAAAAATGGGGATTTAAGTTAAATAATTCTTTAAAACATAAGCGAATAAGTGCCTTTTTAATAGGTCAAAATTGCGTAAATTGAGCACTTATCACTCTCCCTGACTTAAGACCTTGTTTGTCCTCAAATAAGAGGTAATAGAATTATTTTACAAGAGATCGATGCTTATGAACAATTAGTTATTCCAATGAATTGAAATGTTTCAGACAGTTTATGCTTGAGACCTGTGAGATAACATAGAGCCCTTAACATAATCAAATGCACAATTACTTGAATGTCATAAACAAATCACACTATCCAATGTCTTATCTATCAAGGAAATTATCTTTATGCGCACAATGGTCAGTGGACCAGTTCCCGGTGAGTGTTTCGCTCATTGTCACCATTGAATCACAGCAATTTAAATTTGTTATTTGTCTCACTATTCAATAGAAAATTATGGTCATGCAAGGATCACAGGAGGACTTTAAAGGGTTGTAATGGGGCCAGGTTACAAGAAAATTTGGTTTTTCTGGATATGCAAAAGTTTCTAATCAAGAGAGCAATGAAAACCAACTTCTGTCGTCACTTGTTCCTTATCCTCCATAACTTTGTTTTTCCCTTTTTCTCTTTTTCTTTTTCTTTCATTTCTTCTTTTGTAATTGAGATAAAGATTATGCCTTTTTCTTTTTCAGCCTTTCTTGCTTCTGTTCTTTTAATTCAACTATTGTTTGCTCCCACTTTTACTCATCCTTATCTCCCCCTGACTTGGATCTTTGCACATAATCCACTTTTGAATGCTCTCTTAATTTAGAAATTAGGGGAAGTCATTGTTTTTCTTTTAAGGCTTAGGGATTATGGAATAACCAAGAAATTTCTCATGTTAGGCTCAAATGGGGTATCAACAGATATTCCTAATTAAGGTAGGGTTTATTTGGCCAAGTGGGTTAATTTCTAATGAACAGAATGCCTTGATCATTTCCTATTATTTCCATACAATTATCAAAATTAGAGACTCAAACAAATTCAATTGTGCAAAAACAATGGTGATTCTTTCTTTCTCACTTAGTGTTTCAGGCTCACTCCGTCACTTGGTTAAGGTTTAATTTCCTTGATTTAAAAACATCTTCAAGGGTATGCTTATGCAAACAAGTAGAAATGCATATTGACATGTTCATGATATCTATGTATGAATCACAAGGTCTATTATGTATACTGAAACAATTCAATTCATGATATGTATGTCTTCATGCATCAAGCTCAAGTAAAATAAACTAATACTCAATATTGTTTTTAAACAAACAAGTCTTAAGCATATAACTAATTAATTTAAGGTGCTTAGAAAATTAAAATTGCTCCCTGTTTATGGTGAATGAGTTTCCTTGACATAGCCTCCTTGCAGTGTGGGCTACTTTTGTTTCTGTTTGTTTGAGGAGATAGAGGCTCATCTTCTCCAAGAATCATGCTCTATTTCCTCTCTATCTGTCTGGAAATGATTCTCTCCTTATATAATGCTTTGGAAAGTCTTTCTCGTTGCTTTGAGGCCTGCAAAACAATTAGAAATTCCTTTCCCAAAGACTAACATAGCAAGCATTAGAGCAATCATATGATCAAATCTAAAAGATAGTGTTTTAATTTTGAATCCTTTGCAGACAGAATTTCCTGCAACTGCGGATAGAATTTCCCGCTTATGTGGACAGAAGTTCCCAATTATTGTGGTCAGAAATCCCCACAATATTTTGGATTCATACTAAAACATATTCTTTGCAATTTCTCAATTTTGACCACAAGGTGCTTTTGATAAGATTCTATTCTTTAAAATTTTCCATTTCTAAACAGATAAGAATCTTGCTTCTAAATTAAATCATGTGCACCTTCTTAGAAAATTATTTGAAGGTTCAAATCAGGCATTAGGTTTAAAATCCAAGTGCTTCAAGTAAGCTTAATTGAAAAAGATTAGCACTTAAGAAGTTAAATCTAATTACATAAAATAACCTTTAATTCTTTTTCACCATTTTTATAAAAACATATTCTAACACCTTAGAATTAATTATCCTTAAAGTTAATAAACTACTAAAATAATAAAACTCACAAAACACTGGGTTGCCTCCCAAACAACGCTTGTTTAACGTCGTTAGCTCGACGCCTTTTTCTTTTTAGCTCCCTTCTTCATCATCAGACCTCCTCCCATGACAAGAGTCTTTTGGGTTTAGCTCCGGGTTGGCCGTGAATCTACTTTTCTTCAAATCCGCTATATCAGTGGCCAGCTGTCCCAGTTGTATTTCCAAATTATGTATAGTGGTGTCATGGTTCTTTTGATTAACCATTGTTTGTTGCATAAACTGATTCCATGTTTCCTCTATCTTGGAATTTGGATAAACTGGTGGCATATTCTGATATGGGCGGGGTGGTTGATATGGTTGTTGCAGCTTTATTGAATGAGGGTCTGCCTCTTGCCTCCATGGCTGAGAGTTCTGTTGGTTAGGCCCCCTTTGGAAATTATTTGGATAGGGCGGCCTTTGCTGGTTATCCAAATAATGGACTTCTTCTTCCCTAAAATTATAACAAGTAGATGGGTGATCACCATTACAAATATTACATTGAAATACCTGCTGCCTTTTGGAATCTTGAGCCTTTCTAATTTGCTTCGGCAACTCGCTTAGGATCTTTTTCACCTCGTCAATTTGTTGCTGGAGTTGCTTGTTTTGAACGAGTATTGCATCATTTGTGCCTAATTCAAGCATTCCTCCTCTTTTGGGTCCTCTGTGGTATTGGCCTTGTTGATCTGTCAAGGCCATGGAATCAATGATGGAGATTGCTTCTTCAGGTGTTTTGGACATTATCTATCCACCAGCTACAGCATCAAGTGTAACCCCCTAGCTAGCTAGCCTACGCTTAAGTCGCAAGCTTGCTGGCTAAGTTGTTATCTGCTCTGGTGGGGATAGTACTTAGTCCTATTTGTACATTGAACATAGTGTTACCCAAAATATGGACCAGATTAAAATTTTCTTTTGTACGTCACATATAATAAAATTAGGAGCCTTGTTGCGTTTAGAGCACACATCGCGAGCGGAAATATAGCATGCTTAATTGATAGAAGATGAAAATAATTAACATATGTCATAATTACAAACATGGTCCGTCATGCATACATAAACAAGTATATAAGTACAGGAGTTATAATTTACATAATAAGTACAAAGATAGCAAAATGGTGCCCATAAACATATATACTATCTACTAGCTAAAAGTCTACTCCTCCGCTGTCCCGCCTGGGAATGTCTCCTCCTCGTACTGCGTAGCTCCATGTTCTCCATCAAAACCTGAAGTCATGGATGAGTGGGGTGAGAACATGGCGCTCTCAGTGGGAAACCTTAGGGATTAGGGAACTTCTTTTTCTCATACATACCTCAGGCCGCTCAGGGAATTCTAGGTGTCACAGTTATACTATCACCCTACTGATTTTAATATCCATACTAAGCCTGAGCAGCTTTATCTAAATTAACTAGGTAACTGGGGAACCTACTCTTCATTACTAAGTCATTTGTTCTCTATCTTACTTCCTACGTCACACATAATCACATATTTCACATAATCACATATCACATAATAAGCTTCAGTGCGCGTCCACTTATAACCGTGCCCATTTTAATTATAAGCTTCTTCGCACCTCCACTTATGTACAGTTATATCACTTAGAGCACATACTTCAACCTCAACCCCCCCGTAACGGTGGCCTACCGCCACAGGCTTCCTTGTTGTCTCAGTATCGTGAGGACTGGGCCGCGCTAAACCTCAGTAGCTCACGATAGGAGAATCCACCCTTATGCTAGGGGTGGCGAGGGGACCCTACCCCGTCCTTATGCTAGGGACGAAGCATGCCCAGGCTTCAACTTGCCCTTCCTGCCGGCTATTACGCACAGCTAGGAAAAGATTCATTTTTCCTTTCTTTCCTTTTCCTTTTTGGGACTTAGTGACGTCATGCCCGATACCTTTCCTTTTCCTTTCCTTTCTTTTCTTTTTCCTTTCCTTTCCTTTTGTAAAACCATTTTCCATGACACATAATCACATAGTACATTCATCATTCCAATCCATTCCAATTACAGTTCATATTCATTAAACATAAAGCTTTATTTCATAACCTTTGTCATACCTTAAAAAGCATTTGAATCTAAATCCTTAAATCATAACATTTAACATACTTAGTAAAATTAGTAGATCCATGGATAATTACAAGCAGTATAAAAAGTTGGATTTTGGTTCAGAAAATGACAAGTTTTCGAAAAGGGGAGGGCTATCTTCGTTCAGGCTGTAACATCCCGATTTTTCTTAGAAAAATAATCATAAACATAATCATTAAATTAATTTTCTAATCATGATTAGAGAATTAAAATGGGAAATTATTAAGTAGAATATTCCTAGGAAATAGGATATGTCGCGATATGAAGTCCGGCCGACAACCGAATGGCCGCTGTTCGTCGACAGGATTTTCTAACGCGAAAATGGTGTCTGTGAAAATACCCTTCCGGAGAAAAATTCACAAACATCCTTAAATATTAATACTCTTAAGTAGGGGAGGATTAGAGGATCGCGACGGTATAAACGGAATATTTTTCGGACAACCGTGCGCTACGTACCGACACTGCGAGTGATAAAATACGAGCGAACCGGAACTGGAAGAAAATGAAATTTTAGCAGCTAGGGCTGAAGGGCTGCACGGCTAGAGCTGGGATTTTTGTCCAAAAATTTTCCCTCAATCATGCTTCCACACTTACACCTCCATTACTTGTCTTACACTTCAACACCTAATCACATCATGCACCATACCTATGCCCATACCTCCTACTATTCACCACATTTTATTAAATCACTAAAATCAATTAAATCCCCCACCATTCAGCCTTCACCACCGAAGCCTCACCCCGAAGCAAAATATCATTTCTCATCTTCTCCAAAACACACTAAGCCAACCTCAAGAACACCACCAAACCTTCAAGAGTTCAAGCACACTTCCTTCTCCTTCCACCTTCCACAAAACCGAAAATCACAGCCCTCAAGACTCCTCATCTTAGACCAAGAGGAACAACATCATCCTCTTCATTGTGCAAGGTTCTCACCTTGAAGAAAGGAAGCTCAAGCTTTGGGAGGCAACAAGGCTTGTGGACTCCACTTCAAACTTCACCACCACCACCAAGCTTTCTACAGGTGGGTAGTATCATCACCCCTGTCTATGGGATGCTTATTGTATGTTTTATGCGTGTGTGTTTTGAGTAAGAAAGATTTAGAAATGCCATGAGTACAACTATTTCTATTGCATGTTGAATATATTTATGTTGTTTCGTGATTCTTGAACGTCCTGTTGTTGCTCGAGTACTGCTGGAAAATGGGGGGTGAACATGGGATGAGTGTAAGAGAACGAGAGAAATAAGCCAGGAGCTGGACACTGAGTTTTCCGCGGAAAGAGTACTGAGAGGGGTCTAGAGTTGAAGAGCGAGTCAGTAGTGGTGACCGAAGGGGTTCCACGAAGGACCCCTGGAGTGGCAAAGTAGTTCCCTGGAGGGTGTGCTGAGTAAACACTAGAAATGGTGTGAGTGGGGTTCCGCGGAGGATCCCCAAAAGTTGAGGAAGTTACATGGAGTTGCTGAGTGGGCACCAGAAATGGTGTTGAGAGGGTTCCGCGGAGGATCCCTAGAAAACTGAGGGTTACGTGAAGAGTGTTGGGTAAGCACCAGAAATGGTGTTGAGTGGGTCCGCGTAGGATCCCTGGAGAGCCGAGAAGGTTACGTGAAGAGTGTTGAGTAGGCACTAGGAGTGGTACTGAGAGGGTTCCGCGTAGATTCCCCAGAGTGATGAGTGACTCCCTGGAGAGTAGACCGAGTGAGTACCAGTAGTAGTGACCGCTGGGGTTCCGCGGAGGTACCCTATGTAACAACCCAAGTTTTCCTTCGCTAAAATTCCGCTTAATAAATAATTAAGAACATGTTAATAAGGAAAGATGAGATAAAAACGAAATAAAATTCAAAGAATTTATTTAATCTCTATCGTATTAGTTAAAAATAATAATTTTGCGATCTCGTGACGTTTGGAGACGTTTGGGTTAGTATTAGGCTATTGTTGGAACTTAAGGGTGACTCAAAGGAGTCTGTAAAATACACTAATATGCAAATAATGTGAGAATATTTCAAGAAAAATATAAATATGAATAAGGAAAATTTATAGGTCACAACGGTATGTCCGAAATATTTTTAGGACGTTCGGACGTAGATAGTTAATGAACGAAAACGAACAAAACCATACAGGGAAACATAAGAAGACTCTAGGGCCAAGGGATTAAAAACCCTCGGGCAGCCCTCTTTCTCACGAAGCCACACACACACACAAGAGACCAAATCCATTTCCTTTCTTCTTCCAAGGAAATTCCAAAACCCTAAAGCCATCCAAAGCCCTAAGCTCCATCATCATCTCTTGTTCTCATCATCCTAATTCACTCTCAAATTAATCTAGAAAGCAAGCTAGTATCAAGGTTAGAAAATTCTCTTCAAGAAGAAGCCAAGCTCACAAGTTCTAAACCCTAATCTTCCATAACCTATGTTTGGCCTAATTATGTTCATGTTTCCATTTCTAGGTCAAGAAAGCCAAGCAAGCAAGCAAGGCTTGAATTCACCTTTCTCTAGTTATCAAGAAGTTAGCAAAAGTGGGTAACTTTAGTTCCCTAATCCCTTTTTATGGTTAGATGAGTTTATGTGTATGTATGTGATTTGAATGCATGTGTATGTTTGTTTCATGAGGTTGGAAATTATGATAGGCTTAGAAAATGATTTTGAAGAGTTTTATGATATGGATTAGATGGAATTTTATGTGCTGCATATGTGTGAAGATCTCACGTTGCTTTTATGTAAAAAGAGGAAGAAAAGAGAGGAAAATCAATGAAACAGGTCAGCAACTCCACAGAGCGCGCTAAGCGCAGCGCTAAGCGGCACGCTGAGCGGAGCGCTGAGCGGCCCGCTGAGCGGCGCGCTAAGCGGCTCCTCGCGTGTTTTCCTGATTTCAATGTTGCGACGTTAGCCGGTGAATGAAACTGTAATTCTGCTATAATGATCTAAGATTAGAAGAGTCTATGGAACCTTCCTAAAACACAAATTCTAGTATTTCATGCTATTGCTCTGATTGATATGCTGTAGGTGAAATAAACATGCTTCTGCAATAAACTCTGTGAGGATCTTGATAGCGTACATGCATCTGTGATATACATAGTTAACGACATGATAAGAAACTCTGAGATAAGTAATTATGCTGAAATGAACCATAGGAAAAATAGTATGCCATGCTGCAGGTACCATTAGTGCTGCTGAATTAGGGCTAATGCCCAATGCTGCTGAATAAGGGCCAATGCCCAATGCTGCTGAATTATGGCTATATGCCTATGCTGAATGACCGTGATCACGTGAGCCGCTATGATCCCACTACAGGAGGTCTAGGCATCCTGAATGTGGAAGCCTGCCACAGGTGGTGTCGAGATGGCATACCTGGAGGTGTGCAGGTACCACGCCTATGCATTGTCGAAAGGGGGCAAGCTTAGGTAGGGAGGTACCATCCCAGCCCACTGTCGAGGGGTCCCGAGGGGCACCCGGCAGGTGGAAGCCCACCGCAGTGAGGTTAGGACAGTGTCGGCCTACACTGGAGGTGTGAGGTTATTCCGTCATACTAGTGTCACAGAGGACATTACTATGGTGGGAATAACACCCATTCTGTTATGCTGCTGTATTCTGTTATGCTGTTATATGCTGCTATGCTGTTATATTCTGTCATGCTGCTTTATTCTGTTATTCTGCTGTATTCTGTTAAACGTGTTACGCTGATGATTCTGCTGCATGTATTCTGCTGAACTCTGTTATGTCAGTATTGGATGATTCTGTGATACATATTTGAGTGACTCTGTTATGCTGAAGCTGTTCTGACTTTATGCTGTTATTTAGTCTGATTTGAATAAATAATCTGCTGTTATGCCGTACCATCAAGAGCATGCTCGAGACGGTTTTGTATACGCCGAATTGCTAATTAGCACGAGAACGTAGTAAGCAAGAGTAGTTCCCATGTCACATAATAATGCTGATAAAGCCGTTCAGATAGGCCAGATAATAAATGATAGGTTGTTTAGTATATATATGTTCACCTAGAGATCTCTGAGCGGCCTGAAGTCCGACATAATATAATACACGATGCAGGAACTAAGTTATTCCACTGAGAACCTACCGTTCTCATTCCCCACTATTTTATGACTTCAGGTACCGAAGAAGATGAGTCTTGTTTTGATGATGCTGATGATCCGCCCGTTGAGCCATAAGCGACTAGGATTGGAGGAGCTTAGAGAGATAGCTGTTTAGATTTTGGTCAAGGGCGTACTGAGTAGCATTCCAGTAGTCCTTGTATTTTGATGCTGTATATTTTAGATTCTGTATATGACACTTTGAGCTATGTACATATTATGTATACAGTGGCATGATTTTGTATGGTGGACCCATGAATGTATATTGCTTGTTCTACTTATCATAGTGTTATCCGCTTTGTTATTATGTTTGCTTATTTCCGACGCATGGCTCTAGTTCATTATTGATGTAATATAAGTGAAAAGCTTAAAATGGGTCCTTATTTTCTTAAGCAACCACTATTTTCTAAAAGACAACTACGGACCAAAGTATTCCGATCAGATAGCAAACAACCTAGTGAGCATTGTTTACTACGTACGGGTAAACAGTTAGCTAGGGTGTTTCATTTGGTATCAGAGCAGTTTGGTCCAAAAGAGCCTGAGGACTGAGCTGCACTATGCTTTCGGGCATGATTACGGTGTATGACCAGCTAAGTGGTATGTGCTAAGTTCCTGTGTGCTTGCCTTTCTTGAGACTGATCACCTCAAAATTGTGCATGTACGACATATTAGCTATGCCTCCCCGCCGGGAGAATACACAGCGTACCCCGGAGTCCCCAGACCTCACAGATGTTCTGCGGGAGATAGCTCAGGCTACGGCGATGATGGCTGCTTCAAATGCCCAACGAAGCACACCTCCGACAGCTCAAGAGTTGGAGGCCACCAAATTCTGGGACTTTTCACGGGCTGATCCACCAGTATTCGAAGGCATGATGGATCCTGAGTTGGTTCATGGCTGGCTGAGGAAGTTGGAGCAGATCTTTGAAGATATCCCGTGTACAGAGCAGCAAAAGGTCAAGTTTGCCTCCCGGAAGCTTGAGGGAGCTGCAGGTGAATGGTGGGATACCATTAAACCCCAGTTCGAGCGTGATGAGGATCCACTGACGTGGAGCAGGTTCAAGGAGGTGTTTTTGGATAAATACTTCTCACAAGAGTTGCAAGGTAGGAAGGAGGCCGAATTCATGGAGCTCAAACAGGGATCCATGTCAGTGACTGAGTACACGGCGAAGTTTGAGAAGCTTTGCCGCTATTCCCTGATGTATCGAATGAACCCAAGCGAAGGCTGGAAGTGTGCTAAATACCAGCGAGGCTTGAAACCAGAATTGAAGGTGTTCCTGAATGTGTCAGGTGTTCGTGACTATGCTACTTTAGTGAATACTTGTTTGGCTCAGGAGGAAGCCAATAGAGATCTGGCTCAGGTGAGGAGCGACAGATTTAAGAGGAGGTTTGATGATGCGGGCAGCAGTTCACGGAGTGAACCGAGGAAGAGGGGATCATTCCAGCCAGTAGTTGCAGGGCGAGGCCGAGGCCAATATCCGCCGAGGCCATAGCCAAGAGCAGGGAGAGCGCAAGGTCAGCCCAGAGCAGGGCTAGTGGCAGCAGGATCTCCAGTAGCAAGATCTTCACCAGCCGGTACTCCGAGCCGACGTACGCCGGAGGCCCAGCAGCATGCAGATTCCCGTACGCCGTGTCCCAAATGCGGCCGAGGGCATTCCGGAGAATGTTTGGCAGGACAGGGAGTTTGCTTTAGATGTGGCCAGGTAGGCCATTTTGTCAGAGACTGTCCAGCAGCACCGCCACCCACCCTCCGTCAAGGCAGGGTCTTCACCATGGCTGCAGAGGAGGTTAAGGAGAAAAAAGGTCTGATTCTGAGTACTTGTACTATTTATGGAAAGACCTTGATTGTTTTGTATGATTCCGGAGCATCCCACTCCTTTATCTCTTACGATAGTGTTAGGGAGTTACAGTTATCTCCTACGACGCTGCCGTATACTCTTGCGGTATCTACCCCTACTGCACCCCCCGTTACGACTTGCCAAGTCTGTCTGCGTTGCCCTTTTCAGCTGCAGGAAAAAGAGTTCGTAGCTGATTTAATCTGCCTTCCCCTAGTGGGTCTGGATGTGATACTAGGGATGGATTGGTTCAATGCTAATGGGGCGATTCTCGATTGTGCTAGGAAGTTAGTTACTTTTCCTTCTATGGTTACCAGTTCAGTAGCCTCAGAGGAGGAGTTTCCAATTCTCTATTCTTGTCAGTTGGGAGATCAAGGCTGGGTTTTCTTTGCATCCTCAAATGTGGCAGCAGTCAAGCAGGAAGTCAAAGATATTCCTGTGGTTCGAGATTACCCAGATGTGTTTCCAGATGATATTCCAGCGTTTCCACCGAAGCGGGAGGTCAAGTTTTCTATCGATCTGATACCTGGTGCTGGACCTATTTCCATTGCACCGTATCGTATGTCCCCGTTGGAATTGCAAGAATTGAAGAAGCAGTTAGGAGAGTTGTTGGGGAAGCAGTTCATACGACCAAGTGCATCACCGTGGGGAGCACCGGTGTTGTTTGTGAAGAAGAAAGACGGCACTATGAGAATGTGCGTCGATTATAGGCAATTGAATAAGGTGACCATCAGGAATAAGTATCCGTTGCCTAGGATCGATGATCTTCTGGATCAGCTGAAGGGTGCTAAGATCTTTTCAAGGATCGATCTGCGGTCTGGCTATCATCAGATCAGAGTACGGGAGGAAGACATAGCTAAGACGGCATTCCGATCCCGGTATGGGCATTATGAGTTCACAGTGATGTCTTTTGGTTTGACAAATGCTCCTGCCATCTTTATGGATTATATGCACAGGATCTTCCGGGAATATCTAGATGAATGTGTCATTGTTTTTATTGATGACATCCTGGTGTATTCGAAAAGTGAAGAAGAGCACACTAGGCATCTGCGGATAGTATTGGAGATTCTAAGAGCGAAGCAGTTGTATGCCAAGCTTTCCAAATGTGAATTCTGGGCCAGAAAAGTGCAGTTTCTAGGCCATGTGGTCTCAGATCAAGGAGTCTCCGTGGATCCTAATAAAGTGGAAGCAGTCAGAACATGGGAGAGACCCACCTCAGTCACAGAGCTACGGAGCTTTCTGGGATTTGCTGGATATTATCAGAGATTTATCCAGGGCTTTTCACAGATTACATTGGCGTTAACAAAGTTGACCAGGAAGGGAGCCAAGATGAATTGGTCTGCAGAATGTGAACGAAGTTTCTGCGAATTAAAGGAAAGGTTGACCACCGCCCCAGTATTAACATTGCCTGATCCCCAGGAGCCTTTTGAGGTGTACTGTGATGCTTCAGGTGCTTGACTGGGATGTGTTCTGATGCAACGCCGTCAAGTGATAGCTTATGCCTCTAGACAGTTGAAGCAGCATGAGGTGAATTATCCTACACATGATTTAGAGTTGGCTGCAGTAGTGTTTGCATTGAAAATCTGGAGACATTATTTGTACGGCGTTCGGTTTGAGGTATATTCAGATCATAAAAGTCTGAAGTACCTGTTTGATCAGAAAGAATTAAATATGCGTCAGAGGAGGTGGATCGAATTCCTTAAGGATTATGACTTTGATCTCCATTACCACCCAGGGAAGGCCAATGTAGTGGCTGATGCTTGGAGCCAGAAGTCTTTGCAGGTGGCTCATATGATGGTACAAGAAGTGAAACTGCTGGAAGAGTTTCGTGATCTCAATCTAACTGTTGCACGTCAACAAGACAGGTTGATGATATATCCTCTACAGGTGAGCAGTGATTTTAAGCAGAGAATAATAGATGCTCAGAAGGCTTGTCAGGAGGATACTTGTTGCAAGTTTTGCCAGGCCGTTGAAGACGGTAAGATTAAGGAGGTGACGACTGATACTAATGGGATCCGGAGATTTAATGGACGCATTTGTGTGCCTAAGGAAGGTAGCTTAAGAGAGGATATCTTAAAAGAGGCTCACAAGAGTCATTTCACCATGCATCCCGGTACTACTAAGATGTATCATGACCTCAAGCATATGTTCTGGTGGCCAGGGTTGAAAAGAGATGTTGAGGACTGGGTACAGAAGTGCTTGGTTTGTCAGAAAGTGAAATTCGAGCACCAGAAACCACCAGGGTTGCTAAATCCTATAGAGGTTCCAGAATGGAATTGGGAAGCTATAGCTATGGATTTTGTTTCGAGCTTACCACGTACCCGAACTGGAGTTGATGCTATTTGGGTAATTGTGGACAGATTGACTAAGTCTGCTCACTTTATCCCAATCAAGATGACCTATTCCTTAGAGAAGCTTGTACAGATGTATATCAAGGAGGTGGTAAGACTGCATGGAGTACCCTGTTCTATTATCTTAGATAGGGATCCTAGATTTACCTCCAGATTCTGGACTGCGTTTCAGAAAGTTTATGGATCGCAGTTGCACTTGAGTTCTGCATATCACCCTCAGTTTGATGGTCAGTCTGAACGTACTATTCAGACCTTGGAAGATATGTTGCGGGCTTGTGCACTTGATACACCAGGAAACTGGGAAGAAATATTGCTATTTGTGGAGTATGCCTACAACAACAGTTATCAAGCCAGTATTGGTATGGCTCCGTTTGAAGCATTGTACGGCCGAAAATGTCAGTCGCCTTTGTGTTGGAACGACAGCAGGCAATATCGCTATCTAGGTCCTGGAGAGACCCGAGAGACCGAAGAGTTGATGAAGTTGTTGCGCAAAAGAGTGATTATGGCGCAAAGCCGGCAGAAGAGTTATGCAGACAACTGGAGAAGGCCGCTTGAGTTCCAAGAGGGAGATCATGTCTTCCTAAAGGTTACTCCGGCAACGGGTATTGGGAGGTCATTGAAGATCAAGAAGCTAAACCCCCGATTCATTGGGCCGTTCCAGATTCTAGATCGTATCGGTCCAGTAGCATACAGAATAGCTCTTCCACCGAATCTTGCCAACATTCATAACGTTTTTCATGTCTCTCAGTTGCGTAAGTATTACGCATCCCCCGATCATGTACTTCAGCCAGAACAGATACAGTTGGGGGACGATTTGTCTTTACCGCTGATACCCCAGAAGATTGTTGATCATAAGATTCGCCAGACAAGGAACAAGGAGGTTCCTATGGTACGAGTGGTATGGACGAACGGAGAAGTTGAGGAGCACACATGGGAATTAGAAACGGATATGAAGAAGGCATATCCAGAACTATTCTGAGAGGTATGAACCTATCCTTATCCATTAATTTCGAGGGCGAAATTTTTCGAAGGGGGGTGGAATGTAACAACCCAAGTTTTCCTTCGCTAAAATTCCGCTTAATAAATAATTAAGAACATGTTAATAAGGAAAGATGAGATAAAAACGAAATAAAATTCAAAGAATTTATTTAATCTCTATCGTATTAGTTAAAAATAATAATTTTACGATCTCGTGACGTTTGGAGACGTTTGGGTTAGTATTAGGCTATTTTTGGAACTTAAGGGTGACTCAAAGGAGTCTGTAAAATACACTAATATGCAAATAATGTGAGAATATTTCAAGAAAAATATAAATATGAATAAGGAAAATTTATAGGTCACAACGGTATGTCCGAAATATTTTTAGGACGTTCGGACGTAGATAGTTAATGAACGAAAACGAACAAAACCATGCAGGGAAACATAAGAAGACTCTAGGGCCAAGGGATTAAAAACCCTCGGGCAGCCCTCTTTCTCACGAAGCCACACACACACACAAGAGACCAAATCCATTTCCTTTCTTTTTCCAAGGAAATTCCAAAACCCTAAAGCCATCCAAAGCCCTAAGCTCCATCATCATCTCTTGTTCTCATCATCCTAATTCACTCTCAAATTAATCTAGAAAGCAAGCTAGTATCAAGGTTAGAAAATTCTCTTCAAGAAGAAGCCAAGCTCACAAGTTCTAAACCCTAATCTTCCATAACCTATGTTTGGCCTAATTATGTTCATGTTTTCATTTCTAGGTCAAGAAAGCCAAGCAAGCAAGCAAGGCTTGAATTCACCTTTCTTTAATTATCAAGAAGCTAGCAAAAGTGGGTAACTTGAGTTCCTTACCTTCTTGGATGGTAGATGGTGAATTATGTGTTTCTATGTATGTATGTATGTTTTTATGTATGTATGTATATAATTGCCAAATTGGATGCTAGGCTTAGAAAATGATTCTGAAGAGTTTTATGGCCTGGATTAGGGAGAATTCTTATGTGTTGTATATGTGTGGAGATCTCAAGTGGTTTTATGTAAAAAGAGGAAGAAAAGAGAGGAAAATCAATGAAACAGGTCTGCAGCTCGACAGAGCGCGCTAAGCGCAGCGCTAGGCGCAGCGCTAAGCGGCACGCTGAGCGGAGCGCTGAGCGGCTCGCTGAGCGGCGCGCTAAGCGGCTCCCTGCGTGTTTTCCTGATTTAAATGTTGCGGCGTTAGCCGTTGAATGAAACTGTAATTCTGCTGTAATGATCTAAGATTAGAAGAGTTTATGGAACCTTCCTAAAACACAAATTCTAGTATTCCATGCTATTGCTCTGATTGATATGCTGTACGTGAAATAAACAGGTTAAACATGCTTCTGCAATAAACTCTGTGAGGATCTTGATAGCTTACATGCATCTGTGATATACATAGTTAACGACATGATAAGAAACTCTGAGATAAGTAATTATGCTGAAATGAACCATAGGAAAACTAGTATGCCATGCTGCAGGTACCATTAATGCTGCTGAATAAGGGCCAATGCCCAATGCTGCTGAAATATGGCTATATGCCACATGTTGAAAAGGCTATATGCCTATGCTGAAAGGCCGTGATCACGTGAGCCGCTATGATCCCACTTCAGGAGGTCTAGGCATCCTGAATGTGGAAGCCCGCCACAGGTGGTGTCGAGATGGCATACCTGGGGGTGTGCGGTTACCACGCCTATGCATTGTCGAAAGGGGGCAAGCTTAGGTGGGGGTACAACATCCGCCCACTGTCGAGGGGTCCCGAGGGGGCACACGGCAGGTGGAAGCCCACCACAGTAAGGTCTGGACAGTGTCGGCCTATACTGAGGGTGTGAGGTTATTCCGTCATACTAGTGTCACAGAGGACATTACTATGGTGGGAATAACACCTATTCTGTTATGCTGCTGTATTCTGTTACGCTGTTATGTGCTGCTATGCTGTTATATTCTGTCATGCTGTTTTATTCTGTTATTCTGCTGTATTCTGTTAAACGTGTTACGCTGATGATTCTGCTGCATGTATTCTGCTGAACTCTGTTATGTCTGTATTGGATGATTCTGTGATACATATTTGAGTGACTCTGTTATGCTGAAGCTGTTCTGACTTTATGCTGTTATTTAGTCTGATTTGAATAAATAATCTGCTGTTATGCCGTACCGTCAAGAGCATGCTCGAGACGGTTTTGTATATGCCGAATTGCTAATCAGCACGAGAACGTAGTAAGCAAGAGTAGTTCCCATGTCACATAATAATGCTGATAAAGCCGTTCAGATAGGCCAGATAATAAATGATAGGCTGTTTAGTATATATATGTTCACCTAGAGATCTCTGAGCGGCCTGAAGTCCGACATAATATAATACACGATGCAGGAACTAAGTTATTCCACTGAGAACCTACCGTTCTCATTCCCCACTATTTTATGACTTCAGGTACCGAAGAAGATGAGTCTTGTTTTGATGATGCTGATGATCCGCCCGTTGAGCCATGAGCGGCTAGGATTGGAGGAGCTTAGAGAGATAGCTGTTTAGATTTTGGTCAAAGACGTACTGAGTAGCATTCCAATAGTCCTTGTATTTTGATGCTGTATATTTTGGATTCTGTATATGACACTTTGAGCTATGTACATATTATGTATACAGTGACATGATTTTGTATGGTGGACCCATGAATGTATATTGCTTTGGATTCTACTTATCATAGTGTTATCCGCTTTGTTATTATGTTTGTTTATTTCCAACGCATGGCTCTAGTTCATTATTGATGTAATATAAGTGAAAAGCTTAAAATGGGTCCTTATTTTCTTAAGCAACCACTATTTTCTAAAAGACAACTACGGACTAAAGTATTCCGATCAGATAGCAAACAACCTAGTGAGCATTGTTTACTACGTACGGGTAAACAGTTAGCTAGGGTGTTTCACCCTAGAGCGGCAGAGCGGGTTCCTGCAGTTCTGGCTAGCATCAGCAGCGGTGCCAAGCGGGTTCCGCGGAGGTCCCCTGACGCTGAGAGATCCCATAGAGTAGCCTAGTGGGTTCCGCGGAGGTCCCCTAATGCCGAGAGTGGTTTCCAAAGAAGGGTTTCCGAGGTCCACCATATCCCAACAAGTACTTAGCACGAAGAAGTCTATGCAGTAAGTTTATAATGACATGTGTTTTTACTATGAGCCACCGAAAGGTGCAGTGAACAAGTCTATGAATATATAGTTGTGCATGCATCATGAGGATAGACCACTAGAGACTATGATATGACAAGATTAATGAATGAAGATAACAGTAAGAACCAGAACAGTACAGAAAGATAAAGTGCATATGATGATGAGATATGATGAATGAGAAGACGCTAACCCAGGTAAGCCGGTACGCGTAAGAGAAAGAAACTATATGGTACCAGATACTTAAGTTGTTAAAGTTCATGCATAGTGCACAAGAGCAGGCTCATAAGGAACGCAGGCATTGTGTACGTCACCATGCTCATAAGGAACGCATGGGGCTCGATCACGTCACCAGGCTCATAAGGAACGCATGGGACACGATCACCTTGCATACATACATATGTGATTAAAGCGTCGTTATGTCTCGACCATGTCGCCATGCTCATAAGGAACGCATGGGGCAAGGTCACCGGGCATACAGAAATGAGTAGTAGTGTCAGAACGGTCGAGGATAGAAAGCACGAAGAACTTAGTAAGAAAGATTAGTTCCCTGTCACCTAGTAACTAGATAAAGCCACCCAGGAACTTTAGGCAAGAAATAACTGGTAGGATGTCTAGATGCATGAACACTAGAGATCTCCTGGATGGCCAGAGCATAATTGAGTAACCAGAGCCCTGGTCATAGTTCACCATTGAGAACCTGTTCACCATTGAGAACCACTATTCTCCCCCAAATTACTTATGGCTTCAGATGACGTCCCCGCCGAGGAAGAGGCGGATCCTGCGTAGCAGATTTAGGACAGTAGACCCTGAGACAGGGGAGGAGGCAGAGCTTTGGTCAGTGCTAGTAGTGAACCGCCCCACGCCTCGTCGAGTCACGCCACCGGTACTTCCCGAGCCAGAGACTTCCGCTAACGGCGAGCCCATTCCGTACGAGAAGGACGTGGAGGTCGACCCAGTCTCTGTGAGATTGCGACCGCCCAAGGCTTACCAGCAGATGGCACGGATGAGGACGCCCAGAGACTATCGCTGTCAGTTCGCACCTCGCACCCCCAGCCACGATGTAGGACCATCCTACGGCCCTCGTGACCCTCCCAATGTTCTAGTGCCTTCCTCACCCGAGGAGGAGTATCCTCTAGTAGCCATGGAGGAGGATGACGAGGAAGACGAGCCAGAGCCGGTGTACAAGCCAGAGGGGTCAGAGCCGAATGAGGAGGATCCAGAGGAGGACCCCGAGGAGAAGTTCAGCGAGGATGAGCCCGAGACCTGACCAGCACTATATCCAGACCCTGTCATCAGACGTCACCTTTTTACTAGTAGCATTAGCTTGATGTATATTTTGCCACATGTTATTTTGTAGTACGGGCTAGGATATGTACAACCCTTTTTATGTATTAGTTCAACATTTATGATATGTACCTATAACTAATTGACATGTATGACATTGACTATTGGACCCTCTTGGTGCTGTTTACTTTACTGTTCATGTATGTACAGGTATGACAGACAACGCACGCCTTTATCTGTGATACGATTATACGGGACTCACAATAGTCCACAGGCATGGCTCTAGTTTGACACAAGATAATAGTTATGTTTAATAGAAAAAAAAATGGGTCCTTATTTTCAGTTAATTTAATTATTTTCTGAAGTAAAGTAGGGACTATCAGTACTCCCACACAGTAGATAACAACCTAGCAGACGCAAATTATGATTTAAGCATAATTTGCTAACCTAGGGTGTTACACAGGCCGCTCAGTGCCTAAGGTACACTGCCAGCGCTAAAGACCGCTCAGCGAAGGGCCTTGCCGCTCAGCGGGTCCTGACGAATTTCAGCCCCTAATACTTGCAATTTTCCATGTTCTACAAGGTTTCCAACCATCATGATATGAACCTCTAGAGGAATTTGGCCCAATCTTCACGGGGTAGGCAAAACAATAAGGAATTCAAATAAAACAAACAATTGAAAAGAGGGATATGAGCAAACACTCCAGATTTGGGAAAGGGAAAATTGGGAGTGATAGACCCTAAGTTTGTAGAGTTCAATGACCTGACAATTGTAATTAGCCAACCAAGCAATTGACTTGGTCAATTGACTTGATGGCTGGGTTCATATCACATCAAGCCTCCAAGCATTTTTTCTAGCATTCCTTATTCATTTCTAACAAACATAATAACCATAAACATACATCAAATTTTCTAAAATCATTTCCATAACAAATCAAATCACAAATTCATGCTTTCCTAACCTAGGTTCAGGTAACACTTAGCATCTCTAGCACATAGCCACATATTCACACAATTTCCATCATCATCATCAAAGAACATAAACCTAGCAAGAACCTAATCTATCCTAGCATACATATCACAAGCATGGCATCAAACATCCGACAGTTCCTGCTTGCTCCTAGCTTGCCTGGACTCCTCCTTGCTCCTCATGGCCGAAATTTCAGCAAGCTTCCCTTGATTTGGTGTGATTTTCGTGGGTTTGGGTTAGGGGGTTCTTGAGGGAAGTGAACTGGGCTTAAGGCAGGTGTCTAGGTTTCCGGTTTGACAGAACGACAGTCGATCAGCAAACGGACAGAGTTCTGACAGGTTTTCCAATTTTTCCTCTTCATTTTCGGTTTTGGGGTGCTATTTATAGCCCAAGGGCTGATTGCTACTTTACCATTTTGTCCTTAGCCCTAAAATTACCAAAATGCCCTTTTTAATTACTTTTCTAATTATTTAATTAGTTTGGATAATACCAAGGTCAAATCAAGTCACATCAAGGCATTTTAAATTATTTTTCTTGATAAATCTGCCTTCCCCGCGGGGTGAATCTGATTGGGCCCCACCCCGGTCCCGTTTCGCTCGTTTTTGATTGTTCGCAGTCCCGATGTGTCGCGCACGGTCGTCCGAAAAATATTCTGCTTATACCGTTGCGATCCTCTAATTTCCCTCTTCCTAAGAATATTATTTTTGGAAGGTGTTTGTGAATTTTTCTCCGGAGGAGTATTTTTCATAGATACCTCTAATACATCGTTACACTCCCGCGCCTGCGGACAACCGTTCCGCTTGCAGTTTCGCTATCTCCCAAACTTCCCAATAAGGTTATAGGGCTAATCTAAGGTATTTGGGACTTTCTCCCGGTATAGGTTGGCTTCCCAGAGACTTGAGACTCTCTGCCCGGTTCTACTGGCTAAACGGGGCCAAACGGGAATGTTCGGGTGTCTGCAGAATCGTCCGAAACCGAACCGATTTCCATTTTTTCGATAGTCTAAGATTTTCATCCATCTCTAGGGGTCGAGAGGAATCATTTGAGTGTCAGCAGAATTTATCAAATCCCTACCGAGAAATTTCTACCGACCTCTACAAGTTAATTCACACAATCAACTCAGCGAACAGTCTACTAGCAGTTATTGTGAAGAAGACTCTTCCTCTGACCATTGATGGCATGGTTTTGATGAAGACAACAACACCA
>QANU01113082.1:0-58161 GCA_003254905.1 Nissolia schottii
TATTGTTTAATTAACTAAACTCAAGAACGGTATTTTTGCAACTCTCCGTGGATTCGACTATACTCGGCTATACTGCAATTGGATTCCTCGTGAATCTGAAAGCCGTAAAGAAGGTATATATTTAATTTGAACGACAAAAGCGCATAGAAGCTTTCAACGAGCTTGGCATGGTTGTGACAAAACCTAAGCTGTGTCAAGATCTGAGAAAGTGGTTAAAAAGGCTTTCATCACCCGCATATTCCAACAAGCACTGATTCATGCTAAATTATGTGTAACCATGATAATGATTATGTTTTATGTGAAAATGAGTCATGAGCACTTGGTCGTCATTAAGCATTTAGGACGACTGTAGATAACTAGCAGTTAATCACCTAATGTCTTGAAGATCATAACTGAAGCTTAGGAAAAAAGTAATATCTTAAGAAGATTCCGGCACAAAGGGATCGGTGTACATTATAGGAAGTACGTAGTTATATGTTTAGGGTTATTCTCTCTCTTGGCATGTCAACGGACAAGCCCCTCACCAGTCCAGCAAGATGGATTGGTTAAAGATAAACGCAGGCATAGGCCTGATCTCATGTCAACGAACAGATAAACGCAGGCACAAGCCTGATTTTATGAACACAGGCATAGGCCTGACCATGATGAACCCAGGCACAGGCCTGATTTTATAACCACAGGCATAGGCCTGACCGCGTTTCACGTAGGCATGAGCCTGACCACGTTAAACACAGGCATAGGCCTGACTTAATAATGGGCCCAAAGAATACAATGAACAAACTCATGTATGGTTGAGTCACAGGGCCGACCCACGAGTCCAAATCCTGGTTGAGTCATAGGGCTGAGCCCTCACCATCCCCATAGTTGGATGGTTGCTCCTATCGTTGGCGATGTAGTATGACATCGTGCATCTGCAGTTCGCAGCCGCTTAGGCTAAGCGCTACCTGGTCGTTAACGATACAGGGAAAAAGCAGGTTGTAGCTGTTTGGCCACATCTACGAAGGAGGTAGACATATGTCACAATCAGGACGCAACCATAGAGTGCGTAAGAGAACCCATGTTCCCTCATGCATAAGTTATGTGATGTATGTATGTATGTATGTATGCAAGTACTATAAGTACCATCAAGAGAACCATCGAGACGGTCTATATGAAAGTTATAGATGCCCAGAGTATGTGATCGGGCATCACATCACTTAAGCGAATAAAGTTAATAAGCACGTAACCCTAGGTAATGTCAAGATTAGAGAACTCCAGTCACCTAGTAAACTAGGTCAAGCTACTCAGGACTAGGACGGATGCTAATAATTAGTAGGGATTTTAGTATGAATAATTGTTGACACTTAGAGATTTCCTGAGTGGCCTGGATCATAATTAAGGAAAGTAACAACTAGCTATACCCTGAGGATGCCCACTGAGAACCAAGCGTTCTCACCCCCACTCCTTTATGATTCCAGGCGTACACACCAAGTACATCGAAGACGCCGATGCATGGTAGGAGGACGGATGTAACATCCCAATTTTTCCCCTTATAAAGATTTCGCGTAATTAATAATTTCACGTAATTAAAGTGTATTTGAGACAGTTATTTAGACTGAAAAGTTAATTATAAAGGTTTCTTTATTCAAAATACCAGTCAAAATAATTGTGTCATGATCTTGTTGGATGTCGCGAGATTTGTGTCGATTTTCGGTTAATACTTGAATTCTGTCAGGTGCAAAAGGTCTCCATAAAATATACTCTTACAGAAATGAACTCACAAATACCTAACTTGACATACCCTATTGATCAGGAAAATTAGTAGATCGCGACTATGTGTTTGGAATATTTTTGGGATATCCGTACAAGAGCGATTAACGATCAAACACGATCAAACATGATCGAAATTAAGGTAATAAAGCCACGGAGGGCTCAAGCTTATCCTGCCACAGGATAAGTCTAAATAATTATATATATTAATATAATAATAATACTGATAATAATAATAAAAATAAAAATAAAAAAATAAAAAGTAAACAGTGAAGCCAACCTTGGGGCAGTATAAATAGCCCCAAGGCCACGACATTCTCACCATTAAATTTCTTAAGTTTTTCACACTGTCGGTTCCGTTTGTGCACACTACAGTTACGCTGTTGGACTCAGGAAAAATCATGGGAACACACCACCGTTGAGGGAATCTTTTTCTCATCAAATTCAATCGATCAGAAAATGCTTAGGAAGTGGGTAATCCTAGACTCACTGTCTATGTGGTATTTAATGTTATTTTATATGCGTGTATCTATATTCTATTTAATTATTTATTATATTTAATTAAAACATTAATTGAATTAAATATACATTTATTTAATTAAAATTTTAAATAAGCTTTTTTATTTTATGTGCAACGTTATATTTTTGTATTAGATAAATATTAAATTATTTATTATATTTAGTTAATATATTATTGAATTAAATATTTATTTAATAAATAATTGATTGAATTAAATAATAATTTAATTAATTTTTATTTAATTAAATAATTATATTATTAAATATTTATTTGATAAATAATTTATTGAATTAAATAATTTATTGAACTAAATAATAATTTAATTAATTTTTTTAATTAATTATCTTTACCGTTAGACATTAGCCACAGTAATATACTGATTGTAATAGTTTAAAATATTAATAAAATATTCATAATTACCGTCAGTTATTTTTGACGGTATATTTTGATCAATATTAATATTATATTGACTTATTACTATCGACTATATACGACGATAAATGCAATAAAATATTAATATATTACTGTAGGCTCTGCTTGACAAAAATTGTAAAAAAATTATGAATAAAATATCATTAAATTTCTATTGGTTAATTCTAACGATAAATAAAATAAAATTTTAATATTATTACCGTCGGTTTTAGTCGACGGTAACCGGTTCAGTATGAACCGTTCCTAAATCGCCATTTGTGTCGAGTTACCCCGACGGTAATTACCGTCGGATTGTGATATCCAATGGTAATAAGTTGCCATCAAGGCTTATCTCGTCGGTCATGTTTTTGACGGTAAAACTGACGGAATGCCAAAATTTTAAATGTAACAAAAAAAAAACATCCGATAATAAATCTGACGATAACTAACATTTTTCTTGTAGTGGTAGTATATATTGTTCTTATCATCTTGGTTTTTTTTGGATTATTGTCGTTGGTTTTTCTGGTTGATGATGAAGATTATTTTATTGAGTTGTTGTTGTTACAATGAGCAATGATATTTTTTTGAGTTGAAGTGAAGGGCCAGAAGGGGGCGGTGGATGGAGAAGGTGGGCGCAGAGGTGGCAAGGGGATAAATTTAATAATATATTTAATTACATTTTAAAAATGTGTTTAGCCACATTCTAAAAATGAGGCTAAATGAATGTTACCGACATAATTGGTGCATAAAAGCCATCCCCCACAGTCTAAATAACAGGAAGTTGTCTGTTGCTGAATTGGCGCCAGCGGAAACCCTCCTCGCTCTGAGCGCAACCGTCACACTCCAACAATGAAATGCCAATGGATGATAAAAGAAACAAGAAAGAACCCGCCATTGATGCGCGGAGGCTGAGAACTGCACCCTATCGGGTTTGGAGTTCACTTTCTTCATCGCATGATTATTTATTTTTTCTCTTTCCATTTTATTCTTGATAAAATTAAGCAAGTGCAGAAATCGGTCTTTCTTCTTTCCTTGATTCTTTATTTTTTGTCTACGACTCCAACAATGAAATGCCAATGGATGGTAAAAGAAACAAGAAAGAACCCGCCATTGATGCGCGGAGGCTGAGAACTGCACACTATCGGGTTTGGAGTTCACTTTCTTCATCGCATGATTATTTATTTTTTCTCTTCATTTTATTCTTGATAAAATTAAGTAAGTGCAGAAATCGGTCTTTCTTCTTTCCTTGATTCTTAATTTTTTGTCGACTACTCTCTTTCTTGGCCTACATTCTCAATCACCAACTATTTGTTGCTAATACATTTTTCTGATAGAAGAATAATTTCATTAACACCCAGAACTTGCTTTCATTTCAGACTAGAGGAGGGTAAGACATCCCCGTTGAAATTAAAAAGAATAAAACGAACAACAAAGAAATCATCAATGAAACAAAAGGTACCCAATCCCCCACCATTAGAAACTACACAAGAAACAAGCCCTCACTCAGACGCACTCAAACAAATATCTGGCTATGATGATGCCTTTGGGTGTGAAGACTTTCCCGTAATGACTTTCTTCACTTTGGAAATTGAATGCTTCACCTTTGACCCTACACCTGATAGTATGCCATGAGATTTTTTGTGTGAGGCTTTTACATTGGTATCTCGAGAGCCTTTGATCATTGCGGTGCTGCTAGATGTTGGGCTTATATTTTCGAATTCGTCTCCTCCCATATCTTCTTTTGCACCGCCTATTTGAGGGGTTTCGGTCTCTTGAATTTCCTGTTTTTCTATTGCTTCTGGCTCCACTACGTCATTTGCTGAGTCTCTACATGCTATTTCCTTTTTGGTAGGGTTGTTTTCGATGTTCAAGCTTGAGATCACTTTCTGGTCATTGGAGTCCGTTGCTGTGAAATTTTTGGTATTGTCATATTTCACCTGTTTGACAAATTGAAATTCAAAATATTCTTATACTGCATGAAGAAATAATAGCTGGACATCATAAGACTATGGTGTCATTGGAAATACTGTGTTAAGGTCACCTGATTAATTGTCTCTTCTCTCGGAAATGATATATTTTCTTTGATGTTTTCACTTCCATCAGCTCTGTCAACTCCTTCATGAATCTGCTGTATAGATTTAATCTGAGAATAGAGAAACTTTTGATTGCTGGTGTAAAAATAATGATGCTTTTGTCCTTACCTCTTTGGTTATAAGGCTAGCCGCTGAGGTTTGTTTGGCATTTAATGGGGTATTGAAATGATGCTCAGCTTCCATTTGGGGCTCAGGTTTTATCTGATTTTCACAATGCAAATTTTGTCCTTGAATGTCGCCATCAGATTCAGAAATCTGATCCTGGACATTGTTGCTCGTCTCTTTGGTTTGAGGGAGTTGTTCTTTGATTAGGTCATGGGCATCATAATCAGTGTAAGATTCAAATTTCTTGCTTGGATAAGGTGGTTCAGGTATCTGTTCCACAGTGATGGCTGAGTAAAACTGCGCATTGTAATTGCTTAATTAAGAAGGAAAAAAGTTGTCTGTGGTTTGTGAAAATTAAAGCACAATTGCCACCAAAGTGAAGCACCTTGGTTTACTATGGTTGATGTGGAAAGATGATGAATTAAAATTTTGTTTTGTACTGCACAAGTTTTTTCTGATGCTTCTTCTAAAATATAATTTTCCTTTTTTGTAAGATGGAGGGACATACACTGACCTTCTCTGCTGGAAGTTCACTTTTGCCCACCTTAGCAGACTCATGCATGTCACTTTGATCATCTGCAAACAATTCCGCTGCTATTAGGGATATGAAAAAGCATAGTCAAATTTGAAATTTTAGGAAATGAAGTTTCTTTAGTTGCTTTTAGGAACAAGATGAAATTCACAAAGGACTAAAATGAAAAAGTTGCTGAAATTTTGAAACATACTTTCTATTTCAGATTTTGTTAGCTGCATATCTATTTCTTCTTGCATTTCTAATTTATCTCTAGCGTGTGACGCTGGGGTTTTTTCAAGTTCTGCAGTATTGCTACTCGGGCTTATATCTTTGGTCTCCAGTCCTTCAAAATTGGGAAACTTTATAAGCATGGTCTTTATACTCTGCACTTCAGATTGGGGTTCAGCATTCTTTTTGTTTTCTGCACAGGTGTTGTCTGTTTCTTTGTATAAATAAAATGCCTGTTTTAACAGATAATGAGTCAGAACAAAAGGATACTGTACTTCAATATTTGACATATTTCGTTGTTTGCATGCATGGACATGTATTTAAGCCATGCATTTATGAAAATTCATGGTTGTATTTGTTTTCTAGTTTATTTTGTTGCAAAGTGCACAAACCTCAAGAACTTTCTTTTTCTCCCCAAAATCATTTTCTGGTCTTTGCCCCTCTTTGTCATCTGTCACTGCTGATTCAACTTCCTTATGTATTTCTTCTTCCATGCATTCCTCAACTGTTTTAACTCTGACAGATGCTGTATTGATAGTTGACAGTGTGTTACTCTCAGGCACACCTGTAATTATATGAAGAAGAAGCTGAATACAATCCTTGGTACAGGGGTGGATATGGTAATCTTATTTTGTAAATTTGTTTGTTTTCTTAAATACTCACAAAATTCCACTGCCACAACAAGCAGCCAACGTATTACTGTTGAATGATCATAATGAATATGAATTTTTTTGAAACTGAAACTTTTTTGTTGCTTAAACTGAAGTGAAAATTGCTGAACTTTCAAAACATACTTTGGTTTGCAGATATCGGTGGTGGTGAGTTTGTAGCTTCTTCCATCTCTTTCTCTTCCTCTTGTATGAATTTCTTACCATTCTTGATCTCTATTTTTTCCCTTGTGTGTGATGCTTGGACCTTTTCAAGTTCTTCAGTATAATTTTTTATGTTTGTTTCCGTGTTCTCTACATCTAATTTCACAACTGCGGTCTCTGCACTCTGCCCTTCAGATTGGGGCTCATCTTTCTTTTCATTTTCCCCAGAGGTGTTGCTTGTCACTTCATGTTGGTCAAAAGCCTGTTTTACATGTAATTTATCAGAACTTAAAGATATGGCAAATCAGGAAAGTAAATTTTTTGTTTTCTTTGTGGACAGATATATAAGACATGCAACTGTGAAAATGCACGGTGGTATCTTCTAGTTTATTTTGTTGTACTCTGCTCAAACCTCAGGAACTTCCTTTTTCTCCTCCAAATCATTCTGTGGTCTCTGCTGCTCTTTGGTATCAGTCACAGTTGATTTGACTTCCTTATATAATTTTTCTTGAATGCTTTCTTCAACTGTTTTAACTCCAACAGGTGCTGTTGTGGGTAGAGTTGGCTGGGATTTATCCTCAGGCGCACCTATCATAACACAAACAGATGTTAATTGTAGTCTTTATTTCTTAATTTTCATGTTTTCTTCAATACTCAGGATTCCACCACCACAACAAGCTAATCCATGAGGCAAAATAATTACTGTTTTGTTGTTATCATCCCATAAAGTGAGGTATAAAGTTGTTCCTTCTCAACACAATAGTTTTGAATTGTGGTCTATGTGAAAAGACTTTTCTTTTAAGGGGTCTGAATATACATATGCATACATACATATATACGAAAAGAATAGCCCAATGCACAAGGATCCCACCTGGTGGGGTCTCGAGAGGGTAAATGTACACAGCGTTAAGCAAAGAGACTGTTTTCAAGATTTGAATGTGTGACTTGAACAGGTCACACACAGCAACCTTACGTTGCACCAAATCAAATTTGGTAAACACAAACTAGCAGTGTGTTAAATTTTCATAACATAATTACTTTCTGTTTCAGCTGTTGGTAATTCCACATCCATTGCTTCCTCCTTCATGGTAACTTCACAACCCTTGATCTCTGAATTCTTTACGAAATGTGAATCTGGTATCATTTGCAGTTCTTCCACTTCATAACTTGATTCTGCACTGCTTTCCATTCGCACCAGTTGTTCTAAACCTGTATGGCTTGAAAATGTGGTCTCCATGATTGGGGCTTCAGATTGGTGGTCAGCATTTTCTTCACTTTTTGCATTGACCTGGCCAGTGGTATCGAGTAGATCAATTGCCTGTTTTAACATATGGAGTATCTGAATCAAATTATCATTACAAATAAAGAAATGAAGTAATTTTTTGTTCTGTTAACAAGGATGTACATGCAAGAAAAATTTATGTATGTGAACTAGCAGGCAGTTATTTATGTGAATATATTACCTCAGCAACTTTAGCTGTTTGCTCGAGTTCATTTTCTGGTCTGCTGCTCCCGTTATCTATGGTTGCTGATTCCTTCCCCTCAAGTGTTTGTTCCTGAAAGATTTCCTCTAGCGTCTCAACTTTGACAATTGCTGATGTGGGCAATGTTGATGGGGCATCATTGTCAGGTATACCTGTCATTATACATTAGCTATTTCCATGCAATCATCCCAACCTAGTTGGGTTAAGAAATTCCTTTCTTCTACATCTCTGTGTCATGAAAAGTGAAAAATTCTATTGCCACACCATAGTACTGGTAAGGACAGCATGCTATTGTAGTCACTTATGATGCTATAATATTCATATTCTGTTTTGTAGAGCTTATTTCTTTTCTTTATGACGTAAAATCTCTCAGCACAATATCACAAAACTAGTCATTGTTTATGTAGAAAGCATAGTGAAATTTGAAATTTTGGAGATTGAAGTTTCTGTAATTCGTTTTAGATCAAAATGAAATGCAGTAAAGACTAAAAGGAGGTTGCTGACTTTCGAAGCATACTTTCATTTGCAGATTCTTGTAACTGCACATCAATTGCTTCTTCCATCTCTTTTGCTTTCTCTAATGTGAATTTTCCTGTGTCCTTGATCTCTGATTTCTCTGCGGTGTATGACAATGGAACCTGTTCAAGTTCTTTAGTATCATTACTTGGTTTTGTTTCTGTGGTATCTCCGTCTGGGTTTTCATGCTTTATGACTATGATCTCCAGGATCTGCTCTTCAGGTTGGGGTTCATGTTTCTTTTCATTTTCTGCAGTTGCGTTGTGTAGATTGAAAGCCTGTTTTAACATAAATGCACTAGGAGTCAGATATTGTTTAGTTGGAAAATACACAATTGGTTGTGTGCAAGGATATAATTAAGATTTGTTAGTTTGAAATGCAAGGCACTATGTATAACTTTCTAGTTTAATTTTTTGAAGTCTGCTCAAACCTCAGGAGCTGTCTTTTTCTCCTCAACATCTTGTTCTGCTATTCGCTTCTCGTCAGTATCTATCACTGCTGATTCTACTTTCTGATGCATTTCTTCTTGAATGTTTTCCTCAACTGCTTCAACTTCAACTGATGCTGTGGTGGGTAAAGTTAACAAGGCTTTATCCTCAGGCACACCTGTCATTAGAGAAACAAGATGTTAATGGAATAGTTTAGACAAGGTTGGCCATTTTACACTTTTTGCCAACATTTATACTACTGAAAAATTTTACTGATACAACAAGCTGCTTTATGAGGCAATAGAATTACTGTTTACATGTTATCATCCACATACAGAGTGGAATAAAATTGTTCTTTGTTTTGAACATACAAGCTTTTACCGCAAGTCTTTGCCAAAGAATTATTGTGTGTATAAAATTTTGCTTTTGGAAACTTAATCTTCTGGTTTCTGTTTCTCGGATGCCAAATCAAATGTGGTAAAAACAAGTCTCGGTTGATAATTTTGACAATGTAAATATTAATTACTTTCAATTTTAGATTTTGGTAACTCCAATTCAGTTGCTTCATTGATAAATATTGCTTCCTCTGGCACCGTTTTTCCAACATCCATGATCTTTGAGTTCTTGACAAAGTGTGACTCTGGGATCTTTTCCAATTTGTCCACATTATAACTTGATTTTGAGCGGATTTCCATTGTCTCCAATCCTTCTGAGATTGTGTGCTTAGTAACCATGGTCTTCAAGGTTGGGACTTCAGATTGGCAGCTATCACATTTGTCATTTTCTTCACCAACCTTTCCAATGATTTCAGGTAGATTAGTTGCCTGACATATACATAATATAATTCACATCAGTTTTAGAAATGAATTTTGTAAATGATTGATTTCTTTTTTGTTTTCCTGGATGTATAAGCATTAGCAATTTGTGTGTGTGAAACAGCATGCAGTTATCTATGTGATTATTTTGTTTGTGTAATTAATTATGGCCTAATGCAGTTATCTATGTGATTATTTTGTTTGTGTAATTAATTATGGCCTAACCTCAACAACTTTAAATGTTTGCTGAAATACATTTTCTGGTCTGCTGCTCCATTGATTATCTTTGGCTGCCAAATTCTCTTCTGTAAACGTTTGTTCCATAAATATTTCACTAGGCGTCTCACATTTGACAATTTCAGATTTGGCCAATATTGACAGGGCTTCATTGTCAGGTATACCTGTCATTGTACATATTAGATATTTTCATACTGTCATCCCAACCAAATTGGGTAAAGTTCGTTTCTTGTGCATCTGGTACTGGTTCACCCTGCTTCTAGTAAGGACAGGGTTGTTGTGGTCACATATAACGCCATAATTCGCATATGAAATTTTATTTGTAGAACATATTTCTTTCATTTTGGAATTTAAATCTCTATTTACCATATTACAACAAAAGTTATTGTTTCTTGGGACTTGAGAAAGCATAATGGTAGCTGGAGATTGAAATTGACGAATTTTTTAAACGTACCCTCTTTTTCAGATTCTGGTAACTGGAGATTAATTGCTTCTTTCATCTCTAGTGCTTCTTCTTGTATGAATTCCACTCCGCGCTTGATGTCTAATTTCTCTTTGGTGTATGACACTGGAACCTCTTCTAGTTCTTCAGTGTCACTTTTGCTTGTTTTTGTGGTGCCTCCTTCTAGATCTGGGTGATCTCTAACTATGGTATCCAGGCTGTGCACTTCTGATTGGTGTTCAGGCTTCTTTTCATTTTCGAATATTGCTTCTGGTAGATTAACCTGTTTTAACATATACTCTGTCAGAGGTTGTATGATGGAAAAATAAATACTCGTCTGCCTGCACATTTAAGATGTGCTCGTGTGAAAATGCATATGGTATCTATTATTCTTTAGTTTATTTTGCTGCAATATTCTCAAACCTCATGAACTTTCTTTTTCTCATCAAAATAATGTTCTTTTCTCTTCCCTTTCTCAGTATCTGTCACTGCTGATCCCGTATCCTTATGTATTTCTTCTTGAATGCCTTCCTCAACTGTTTCAATTGCAACAGATGCTACATAGGATAAAGTTGACGGTGCTTTATTCTCAGGCTCACCTGTCATTATAGAAACAAAATGTTGAATGGAATTGTTGAGAAAAGTTTGCAATGGTACCCTTCTTGTGTAAATTTTTGTTTTTTATTCAATACTCAAGAATCCCACTGCTTGTCAAGCTGCTTAATGAGGCGAAATAATTACTGCTTAATGAAAACCATGCATGTATTTCCTTTTTTATGGGTAGTGGGGGGATTTTGAGCTTGTTTTGTTTGTCTCTAGGATGTCAAATCAAAGTTTGTAAAAGGGAAAGAGCACTGTGCCAAAATTTTAAAACAATTACTTTTTGTTTCAGATTTTTGTGACTCCGCATCAGTTGTTTCTTTGATATATATTGCTTCCTCTGCTAATGTTTTTTGACCATCTTTAAACTCTGAATTCTCAACATTGTGTGACTTTGGTATGTTTTCAAGTTCTTCCGCAACATAACTTGGTTCTCTAATGATTTCTGTTGTCTCCGGTCCATGTGAAATTGTTTTCTTTTTAATTGCAGTCTCCAATGCGCATTCTTCGGTTTGGTGGTCAGTATTCTCATTACCAACCTTGCCCATGGAAACATCAATTGCCTGTTTTTATCATAAGCCTATCAGATTCAAATGAGTATTACAAATGAAGATTGTAAATTAATTTTTTTTTTTTTGCTTTCTGGGATGTATAACCACAATTTATGTGTGTGAAACAGCATGCTGTTATCTACGTGATTAATTTCATGTGTTTCATTACTATCTAACCTCAACAACTTCAGCCATTTGCTCATGTTCATTTTCTGGTCTGCAGCTTCCATCGTCATCTATAGCTTCTGATTTCTCTTCCTCTGGTGTTTGCTCCTGAAAGATTTCCTCAACCCTCTCAATTTTGACAATTGCTGATGTGGCAAATGTTGATGGGGCTTTGTCATCAGGTATACCTGTCGTTACATTAGATATTTCCATGATGTCTTCCTAAGCAAGTTGGATAAAGTAGTTTCTCTCTAGTATATTTGTTAGATATGGTGTCTCAAAAATTGGAAATTTAAATTGTCACACCATACAACTGGAAAGGACAGAGAAATATTGTAGTAATAACTTGAATTGTAAAATTATTGTATCTAGGGATTTAATAAGCTCAATTAAATTTTAATTTTCAGGAATTGGAATTTACGTAATGGGTTTTAGGACAAGAACAAAAATCACCAAGGACTGCAATGAAGTTGCTGAATTTTAGAAACCTACTTCCTTTTGCAGACTCCAGTAACTGCAAATCAGTTGTTTCTACCATCTCTTTTGCTTCCTCATCAATTATTTCCCCTCTTTCCTTGATCTCTAATTTCTCTCGGGTGTGTGATGATGGAACCTGTTCAAGTTCTTCAGTATCATTACTTGGGTTTGTTTCTGTGGCGTCTGCTTCTAAATTTTGATTCTCTAGAACCATGGGCTCCTGGTTCTGCACTTTGAATTGGAGTTCATCTGTTCTTTTATTTCCTAGAGTCGCTTCATGTAGATGAATAGCCTGTTTTAACATGTAGTCCATCAGAACTTATTGATATTGTTAGTCTGGAAAATACATATTGACATGTCAAAACAAAGAAAATACATATTTGGTTCCAGGAAACTTAATTAAGTTGTGTAAGTTTGAATATACATGCTGATATCTATTTTTTTTTCTAGTTTATTTGTTGCTGTCTGCTCTAACCTTAGAAAATTTCTTCCACTCTTCAACAGCAATTTCTGTTTGCTGTCCCTTGTTGGTTTCTGTCACTGCCGACTCCACTTGCTTATGTATTTCTTCTTGAATGCTTTCCTCAACTGTCTCAACTTCAACAGATGCTGTAGTCGGTAAAGTTGACAGGGGTTTGTCCTCAGGCACACCTGCCATTATACAAACAAGATGTGTGAATACAATGAGCAAGGTTGTCCATGGTACTCTTTCTGACTTCTGTACATTTTGTATGGTCTCATCATTACTCAAATTTGACAGCCAAAAGAAGCTGATTAACAGGGCTATCACTCACATACACAGAGATAAAATTGATTCTTTCTAACATAGTAGCTTTTAATGCAAGTCTGTGCCGAAGAATTTTGTTTGAAGGGATATGAAATCCATGTATGCCTGTCGTTTTTTCCCCCTTAGATTCATAAGCTTGTTTTATTTGAGTCTATGCACAAGATAATGTTGTTTTGAGTCTATTTTTCCTTTTCTTCTTCCCTGCCTAAATTTTTTAGTTTCAACATAGTATCAAAGTGGTACAACTTTTTGTGACCTTTCTCATCACTAGTGTGCAACTGTCTTTGGCCTTTTAGTTAACTACGACAAATTTCTTCGATCAAAACCCTAGACCATGGTTGGCTTCACTCTCCCCTAGTCATGTCTACCCTCATCCACACATCCTTTCGCCCAGCTGACTAACACTTGCCATTGCCATTGGCCTGTCACCAGAGTATCGCCACCATCAGAGAAGGGATTGACCGTTAGTTTGATTTTTCACACCCAACATTTCTTGCGCTTGAACAAGCACGTGCAGAAATTTTTGTTTCTAGTGATTTATGAAACAAAGTGACATTTGAGTATTTGAAAATTGAAGTATCTGCAATTCGTTGAAGGGTTAAAATGAAATTCAGTACAGACTATAAGGAAGTTGCTGAATTTTTGAACATACTTTCTTTTGCGGATTCCTGTAACTGCACACTTGTTGACTCTTCCGTCTCTTTTGATTCCTCTAGTTTGAGTTTCTCTCCTTCGTTGATCTTTAATTTCACTACGGTGCTCGACGCCCGATCTTGTGCAAATTCTTCTATATCATTACTTGGGTTTGTTTCTATGGTGTCTCCTTCTAAATCAGGATGCTCTACAACTATAGTCCCCGAACTCTGCACTTCAGATTTAGGTTCTTCTTTCTTTTTCTCCTTAAAATCATTTTCTGGTCTCTGCACCTCTTTTGTATCTGTCACTGCTGATTCTGCTTCCTTCTGTATTTCTTCTTGATTGCTTTCCTCAACAGTTTCAACTGTGAAAGATGCAGTAGTGGGTGAAGTTGACATGGCTTTGTCCTCAGGCACACCTGTCATTATAAAAACGTGATGTTGGGTGGGATCATTGATAATGATACAAGGTAGGTCATGATTCACTTTTATTGTACATTTATAATTTTTGACAAAACATAATTACTTTCTGTTTCAGATTTTGGCAACTCCACATAAGTTGCTTCTTCTGGCGGGATTTTCCCTCCATCCTTGACCTCTGAATTCTCAACAGAGTGTGATTCTGGAATGTTTTCTTCATCATCCACATGCAAACGTAATTTTGTGCTGCCTTCCATTGTCACTATTCCTTCTGAAATTTTACGCTTTATAATTGAGGTCTCCAATGCTGAGAATTCAGATTGATAGTCAGCATGCTGTCCATTTTCTTCACTAACCTTGCCCACGGTTTTGGGTATATCAGTTACCTGTTGAATGCAGTATCTAAATAAGATTTGTACTACAGAAGAATAATAGAAAAGATTGGTTGTTTGTCAATGAGGTAAAAAACAAGAGAAGGAAATGATTGATTGTAGGATTACATTAGCAATTTAGATGTGTAAAGCAGTTTGCAGCTTATGCATGTGATTGTTTTCTTGTGTAATTAGTTACAGCCTAACCTCATCAACTTTAGCCGTTTCATCAAGTTCATTTTCTTGCCTGAAGCTCCCATCGGTATCTACCACTGCCAAATCCTCTTTCTTGAATATTTGCTCCTGAAAGACTTCATCAACAGTCTCAACCTTGACCATTCCTGATGTGGGCAATGTTGGTGGTGGCTCATCATCAGGTACACCTGTCACTGTGCATGAGACATTTCCATGCTATCATCCAAGCAAAGTTTGCTAAAGATTTTTTTTTCTTTTCATAAAAGGTCTGTTGTTATTCTGTCTCAAAAACTAGAAACTTGTATGTCAACACCATGCTAGTTATAAATAGATTTATTGTATTATCTTTAAAAGATTTCATTTTGCATACAGTACTTCTATTTGGATTGACTTATTTCTTGTTTGTTAGGAATTGAAAACTCTTAGTGCCATATTACAGATGTTATTGTTTATAGGAAATTGAGAAAACATTGTGAAATTTGATTTTCGAAATTTGAAGTTTCTCTTAGTTGTATTATTATCAAAATGAAGTTCACTTACACCTAAAAGAAAATTGCTGAATTTTTTAAAACTTACTTTCTTTTGCAGATTGCTCCAATTGTGTGTCATTTGCTTCTTCCATCTCTTTTTCTTCCTCTATTCTGAACTTCCCTCCCTCCTTGATCTCTAATTTTTCTGAAATGTTTGATGCTGAAACTATGTCAGGTTCTTCAGTATAATTACTTGCGTTTATTTCTGCGGCATCTCCTTCTGAATCTGGATACTCTATAACTACAGTTTTCAGGCTCTGCGCTTCATATTGGGACACATATTTCATTTTAGTTTCCAAACAGGTGAAGCATGTTGTTTGGTGCAAATCAAAATCCTGTTTTAACATATTGTGTGTCAGAACATAATGATATTGTAAGTCGGAAAAACAAATATTTTGTTGTCTTCCTTGACACTTAAGATGTGCACGTGTGAAAGTGTGCATGGTGGTATTGAATAAATTCATTTTTATTTTGTTTCCATCTGCTTTAACCTCAGGAACTTTCTTTTCTTCCTCAAAATCATTTTCTGGTCTCTGCCTAGCTTTGGTTTCTGTCACTGCTAATTCAACTTCCTTATGTATTTCCTCTTGAATGCTTTTGTCAACTGTCTCAACTCCAACAGTTGCTGTGGTAAGTGATGTTGACCTTGCTTTGTCCTCAGGCAGACCTGTCATTATGGAAACAAGATGTTGAATGGTATCATTGATAATGATACATGATTGGCCATTCTACTCTTTTGTTGTACATTTATATTTTTTTGTTCAAAATAGTATTACTTTCTGTTTCAAATTCTGGTAACTCTATATAAGTTGCTTCTTTGATTTGTACTGATTCTTCTGGTGAGATTTTCTCTCCATCTTCATCCACATCATAACTTATTTTTGTGTTGCCTTCTACTGTCACTATTCCGTCTGAAATTGTGCACTTTATATTTGGGGTCTCCAATGTTGGGAATTCAGATTGGTGGTCTGCATGCTGTTCATTTTCGTCACCAACCTTTCCCTCGGTATTCGGTATTTTAGTTACCTGTTATATGCTGTATCTGAATCAGATTTGTACTGCTGATGTATTGGAAAAGATTGATTGTTTGTTGATTTAAGAAAAAAAAGAAAAAGCGAAATAAAAAAAGAAATGACTGATTGTTGGCTTGTGTTAGCAATTTAGGTGTGTGAAGCTGCTTGCAGTTTTATCCATGTCATTATTTTCAAGTGTAATTAATTACAGCCTAACCTCATCAACTTTAGCCGTTTCATCAAGTTTATTTTCTTTCTTGAAGCTCCCATCGATATCTACCACTACTGAATCTTCTTTCTTGAATATTTGCTCCAGAAAGACTTCATCAACCACCTCAACTTTGACCATTCCTGATGTGGGCAATTTTGATGCTGGCTCTTCAACAGGCACACCAGTCACTGTATGTGAGATATTTCCATGTTATCATCCAAGCAAAGTTTTCTTAAGATTTTTTTTTCCAAAACACATCTGTTGATATTCTGTTTCAAAACATAAACTTTGTATGTCGACACCATGCTACTTGTTAAGACTGACTTTATTGTAGTATCTTAAAAGGATTTCATTTTGCATACAATAGTTTTATTTGGATTGACTTATCTCTTTTTAGTTAGGAATTGAAAACGCTTAAATCCATATTAGAGAATATGTTATTGTTTCTAGGGATTTGAGAAAGCATAGTGAAATTTGATTTTTGAAATTTGAAGTTTCTCTTTGTATTATCATCAACATGAATTTCACTTACAACTTAAAGGAAATTGGTGATTTTTTTTTAAACATACTTCCTTTTGCAGCTTCCATCTCTTTTGCTTCCTTTAATCTGAACTTCCCTCCATCCTTGATCTCTAATTTCTCTGAAGTGTGTGACACTGGAACTTGATCAGGTTCTTCTGTATCATTACATGTGTTTATTTTGGCGGCATCTCCTTCCGAATTTGGATGCTCGATAACTATGGTTTTCAGGCTCTGCCCTTCATATTGGGACTCATATTTCTTTTCAGTTTCCAAACAGGTGTAGCCTATTGTTTGGTGCAGATAAAAATCCTGTTTTGACATATTCCGTGTCAGAACATAATGATATATTGTAAGTTGAGAAAACAAATATTTTGTTGTCAGCCTTGACACTTAATTAAGATGTGTATGCATGAAACTGTGCATGGTGGTATTGAATAAAACTTTATTTTATTTTGTTGGCATCTTGTTTAACCTCAGGAACTTTCTTTTCTTCCTCAAAATCATTTTCTGGTCTCTGCCTAGCTTTGGTTTCTGTCAGTTCTGATTCGACTTCCTTGTGTGTTTCTTCTTGAATGCTTTCCGCAATTGTTTCAACCGCAACAGTTGCTGTAGTAGGTAATGTTGACCTTGCCTTTTCCTCAGGATGACCTGTCATTATGGAAACAAGATGTTGAATGGTATCAATAATAATGAAAAATGATTGGCCATTCTACTCTTTTTTTGTACATTTATATTTTTTGTTCAAAACATAATTACTTTCTGTTTCACATTGTGGTAACTCTGCAGAAGTTGCTTCTTTGATTTGTACTGCTTCTTCTACCGCGATTTTCTCTCCATCCTTGACCTTGGAATTCTCAACAGTATGTGATTCTTGAATCTTCTCCTCTTCATCCACATCATAACTTATTTTTGTGACGCCTTCCATTGTCACTATTCCTTCTGAAATTGTACACTTTATGTTTGGGGTCTCCAATGTTGGGAATTCAGATTGGTGGTCACCATGCTGTTCATTTTCTTCACCAACCTTTCCCGTGGTATTGGGTATTTCAGTTACCTGTTATATGCAGTATCTGAATAAGATTTGTACAGCTGATGTAGTAGAAAATATTGATTGTTTATCAATGGAAGAATAGAAGAAAAAAAAAATGATTGATTGTTGGATTGCATTAGCAATTTAGGTTTGGGAAGCTGCTTGCAGCTTATCCATGTTATTATTTTCTTGTGTTATTAATTACAGCCTAACTTCGTCAAATTTATTCGTTTCTTCAAGTTCATTTTCTTGCTCGAAGCTCCTATCAGTACCTACCACTGCTGAATCATCTTTCTTGAATATTTGCTCCGGAAAGATTTCATCAACCGTATCAACTTTAACCAATCCTGATATGGGCAATGTTGATGGTGGCTCATCATCAGATACACCTGTCACCATATGTGAGATATTTTCATGTTATCATCCAAGAAAAGTTTGCTAAAGACATTTTTTCTTTTTCAAAATAAATTTGTATCAATAGAATTGATTGTCAGCATCATGGCAGAATCATAACCAGCAAATATGTGATTGTATAGGTGTAAATGTCTGATTGTCTGGGTTACAAATTAATTATTCTAAATCAACAATGATTCCTCTCAGTTGTGCGGAGGAGTGGTTGTGTGGAGAAGTGGGTGACGGAGGTGATGGATCTGATGGATTGTCAATGTGTAGCACTTCCCATGACTTATTTGGGTATTCATTTAGGGGCGAATCCGAAAAGGGTGGTGGCATGGGATCCTATAATTGCCAAGATAGATCAAAGGTTGTGTGGATGGAAGGCAAGTTTATTTTTTAAAGCAGGAAGATTGGTTCTTGTTAAATCTGTGTTGAATAGCTTGCCTATATATTATTTGCGATTATTCAAAATGCCCAAGGCAAATTGCAAAAAAATAATTATTGCGAAGTAGTCAAATTTTTCTGGGGAAAGAATAATGGCAAGTATGTGCACTTGATTAATTGGAGCTTGATTCATAAGCCAATAGAGTATGGAGGTCTTGGAATAGGAGACATTCCTATTCAAAATGCGGCTTTGCTTTTTAAATGGTGGTGGTGGTTTTCAGATGGTTCTCGGCCATTATGGAAGAAGATTGTTGTTTCTTGTAATAACTTGTCTTTCGATAGGCCTTTGGTGGATCAAACTTTGCATGATGAAAGTAGCCCATGGGGGGACGTCTACTCTATTGTTTCATCTAATCAGGGGGTGGAGATGTTGGCAAAGGAGGGAATGGGTTTGGTGGAAGGTAGGGGAGAAAAATTCAGGTATTGGGAGGACTGTTGGCTTTGTCACGAGTTGTTAAAGGACATATACTCATGTCTAATTTCCTTGTCGTTACAAAAGAAATAAATTAATTAGGGAGTGTGGGGCTTGGGAGGTGACTTCATGGATTTGGAGTCTTGAGACTGGAGAAGAGAATTGTTTGGGTGAGAAAAAAAATATTTGGAATTCTTCGCAAGTACAGTTGGAGTGTGTGTCTCTAAATGCAATGGTGGACGATAGCATTATTTGGAAGCATATGTGAACATGCAAATTCTCAGCTTGATCTTGCGTGAAGGAACTGGAAAGATCTATGCTGGGAGCACCCCAACGGTGCTTGAGGAGTGATCTGGTTTGGAAGAATATGGTGCCTAGAGAGGCAGCGCTATTGGTTTGGATGGCTATGGTGGGGTTTGTTCAGCAGTGGAGGAATCCATTTTCACCTTTTTATTGGGTGTGATTTTGCTTGGAGGACTTGGTGCTGTGTTTTAAAGGAAATAGGTATCTCTTGGTTTTGCCCTCAAACGCTGTATACCTTCTCTGCGTCCTGGTTAACATCTCCTATTTCAAGCTTTGGATTGGATCAATGGACTATTCTTTTTTATGCTATAATTTGGTCTTTTTGATATATCAGAATAACATTATTTTTGACAAGAAAGTAGTGGATTGGTGTGATTTTATGCATTTTTTGTGGAGAGTTTGGAATTCTTGGTGCAAGGATAGATGTCGACTCAAAAGCGATTGCAAGATTTTACATGCTAAGAAGCTTGGGAGTGTCTCGAAAGTCAGTAAAACAACAAAAAGAAATTTTTATTGGTGGGTGTGTTGTCAATATGATCTAGGGATAGATGTTCATATGATAGGCGGCATTTTATCTTTTTTTGGGGTGCAAAGGAGGTGTTTTTCGCAAAACAATAAAGACCATTTCAGTGCATGAGGCTGAGCTTTGGGCAGCACAAGATGGGGTTGAATTTGTTCGGGAATATTTGCAGTGTTCTGAGTCAGCGTTGCCGGTAATATCCGCTTCTGAACTTTTGATATCTTGGATTATTAAGGAAGAAAAAATAGCTTGGGATCTGTGTTTTATCAAAAATAAAATTTTAGCAGCTTAAAGATTGGTTCCAAAATTTGGATTTGGTTCTTGATTCGAAAAATTTGAAAATGTGGAAAAATATTTGGTTGGACATTGCTACTCAGATTGCAAAAGAGGAGCCATGGGGGATACTCCTATTATGTGGTTATGATTTTTTGTAATTTTTGTTGGATTTTTTTTTTTGAGCCTTAATCTGGGTTAGAGTACTTTTTCCCGCATTGGGTTTTGTCCCATTTTCATTAGGCTCCTCTTTTCCTGGGCCAATTATGTTTTCGGTGGCTGTGTAGGTGTGTTGTTCTTCCTTCCTCTCCTTGGGGTTAAGCTTGTTGTCAATGGAAATATTGTTCCATCTATAAAAAACTAAAAGGAAATTGCTGAATTTATTAAACTTACTTCCTTTTGCAGATTGCTCCAATTGTGTGTCAATTGCTTCTTCCATCTCTTTTTCTTCGTCTAATCTGAATTTCCCTGTGTCCTTGGTTTCTAATTTCTCTGAAGTGTGTGCTGGAACTTGGTCAGGTTCTTCAGTATCATTACTTGAGTTTATTTCCGCAGCATCTCCTTCCGAATCCAGATGCTCTATAACTACGGATTTCTGGATATGCACTCCATATTGGGTCACATATTTCTTTTCTGTTTCCAAACAGCTGTCGCCTCTTGTTTGGAGCAGATCAAAATCCTGTTTTGACATAGTCTGCATTAGAACAAAATGATTTGTATGGTTGGAAAACAAATATTTTGTTGTCTGCCTTGACACTTAATTAAGATTGTGAAAGTGTGATAATTCGCTTGGTGGTAATGAGTAAATTCTATTTTATTTTGTTTCCATCTTTAACCTGTTGAACTTTCTTTTCTTCCTCAAAATCATTTTCTGGTCTTGGCCTAGCTTTCGTTTCTGTCCCTGCTGATTCCACTTCCTTATGTATTTCTTCTTGAATGGATTCGTCAACTGTTTTGACTCCAACATTTGCTGTAGTAGGTAATGTTGACCTTGATTTATCCTTAGGCAGACCTGTCATTGTAGAAACAAGATGTTGAATGGTATCGTTGATAATGATACAAGATTGGCCATTCTACTCTTTTGTTGTACATTTACATTTTTTGTTCAAAACATAATTACTTTCTGTTTCACATTCTGGTAACTCTGCAGAAGTTGCTTCTTTGATTTGTACTGCTTCTTCTACTGGGATTTTCTCTCCACCCTTGACCTCGGAATTCTCAACAGTATGTGATTTATGAATGTTTTCCTCTTCATCCACATCATAACTTATTTTTGTGCTGCCTTCCATTGTCACTATTCCTTCTGAAATTGTACACTTTATGTTTGGGGTCTCCAATGTTGGGAATTCAGATTGGTGGTCACCATGCTGTTCATTTTCTTCACCAACCTTTCCCGTGGTATTGGGTATTTCAGTTACCTGTTATATGCAGTCTGAATAAGATTTGTACAGCTGATGTTGTAAAAAATATTGATTGTTTGTCAATGGAAGAATAGAAGAAAACAAAATGATTGATTGTTGGATTGCATTAGCAATTTAGGTTTGTGAAGCTGCTTGCAGCTTATCCATGTCATTATTTTCTTGTGTTATTGATTACAGCCTAACCTCGTCAACTTTAGTCGTTTCGTCAAGTTCATTTTCATGCTTGAAGCTCCCGTCAGTACCTACCACTGCTGAATCATCTTTCTTGAATATTTGCTCCAGAAAGACTTCATCAACCGTCTCAACTTTAACCAACCCTGAAGTGGGCAATGTTGATGGTGGCTCATCATCAGATACATCTGTCACTATATGTGAGATATTTTCATGTAGTCATCCAAAAAAACGTTTGCTAAAGACTTCTTTTTTAAAAATTTTTCAAAATACGTTTGTATCAATAGAATTCATTGTCAGCATCATGGCAGAATCATAACCAGCAAATATGTGATTGTACAGGTGTAAATATCTAATTGTCTGGGTTACAAATTAATTATTCTAAATCAACAATGATTCCTCTCAGTTGTGTGGAGGAGTGGGTGACGTTGTGATGGATCTGATGGGTTGTCAACGTGTAGCACTTCCCATGACTTATTTGGGTATTCATTTAGGGGCAAATCCGAAAAGGGTGGAGGCATGGGATCCTATAATTGCCAAGATAGATCAAAGGTTGAGTGGATGGAAGGCAAATTTATTGTCCAAAGCAGGAAGATTGGTTCTTGATTAATTGGAGCTTGATTCATAAGCCAAAAGAGTATGGAGGTCTTGGAATAGGGGACATTCATATTCAAAATGCGGCTTTGCTTTTTAAATGGTGGTGGTGGTTTTCGGATGGTTCTCAGTCATTATGGAAGAAGATTGTTGTTTCTTGTAATAACTTGTCTTTCGATAGGCCTTTGGTGGATCAAACTTTGCATGATGAAAGTAGCCCATGGGGGGACGTCTACTCTATTGTTTCATCTAATCAGGGGGTGGAGATGTTGGCAAAGGAGGGAATGGGTTTGGTGGAAGGTAGGGGAGAAAAATTCAGGTATTGGGAGGACTGTTGGCTTTGTCACGAGTTGTTAAAGGACATATACTCATGTCTAATTTCCTTGTCGTTACAAAAGAAATAAATTAATTAGGGAGTGTGGGGCTTGGGAGGTGACTTCATGGATTTGGAGTCTTGAGACTGGAGAAGAGAATTGTTTGGGTGAGAAAAAAAATATTTGGAATTCTTCGCAAGTACAGTTGGAGTGTGTGTCTCTAAATGCAATGGTGGACGATAGCATTATTTGGAAGCATATGTGAACATGCAAATTCTCAGCTTGATCTTGCGTGAAGGAACTGGAAAGATCTATGCTGGGAGCACCCCAACGGTGCTTGAGGAGTGATCTGGTTTGGAAGAATATGGTGCCTAGAGAGGCAGCGCTATTGGTTTGGATGGCTATGGTGGGGTTTGTTCAGCAGTGGAGGAATCCATTTTCACCTTTTTATTGGGTGTGATTTTGCTTGGAGGACTTGGTGCTGTGTTTTAAAGGAAATAGGTATCTCTTGGTTTTGCCCTCAAACGCTGTATACCTTCTCTGCGTCCTGGTTAACATCTCCTATTTCAAGCTTTGGATTGGATCAATGGACTATTCTTTTTTATGCTATAATTTGGTCTTTTTGATATATCAGAATAACATTATTTTTGACAAGAAAGTAGTGGATTGGTGTGATTTTATGCATTTTTTGTGGAGAGTTTGGAATTCTTGGTGCAAGGATAGATGTCGACTCAAAAGCGATTGCAAGATTTTACATGCTAAGAAGCTTGGGAGTGTCTCGAAAGTCAGTAAAACAACAAAAAGAAATTTTTGTTGGTGGGTGTGTTGTCAATATGATCTAGGGATAGATGTTTATATGATAGGCGGCATTTTATCTTTTTTTGGGGTGCAAAGGAGGTGTTTATCGCAAAACAATAAAGACCATTTCAGTGCATGAGGCTGAGCTTTGGGCAGCACAAGATGGGGTTGAATTTGTTCGGGAATATTTGCAGTGTTCTGAGTCAGCGTTGCCGGTAATATCCGCTTCTGAACTTTTGATATCTTGGATTATTAAGGAAGAAAAAATAGCTTGGGATCTGTGTTTTATCAAAAATAAAATTTTAGCAGCTTAAAGATTGGTTCCAAAATTTGGATTTGGTTCTTGATTCGAAAAATTTGAAAATGTGGAAAAATATTTGGTTGGACATTGCTACTCAGATTGCAAAAGAGGAGCCATGGGGGATACTCCTATTATGTGGTTATGATTTTTTGTAATTTTTGTTGGATTTTTTTTTTTNTGTAATTTTTGTTGTTTTTTTTTTTTGTGCCTTAATCTGGGTTAGAGTACTTTTTTCCCTCATTGGGTTTTGCCCCACTGGTATTTCTCAGGGGATTTTTTTTATTAGGCTCCTCTTTTCCTGGGCCAATTATGTTTTCAGTGGCTGTATAGGTGTGTTGTTCTTACTTCCTCTCCTTGGGGTTAAGCTTGTTGTCAATGGAAATATTGTTCCATCTAAAACAACCTAAAAGGAAATTGCTGAATTTGTTAAACTTACTTCCTTTTGAAGATTGGTCCAATTGTGTGTCAATTGCTTCTTCCATGTCTTTTCCTTCCTCTAATCTGAATTTCCCTGTGTTCTTGGTTTCTAATTTCTCTGAAGTGTGTGCTGCAACTTGGTCAGGTTCTTCAGTATCATTACTTGAGTTTATTTCCGCAGCATTTCCTTCCGAATCCAGATGCTCTATAACTACGGATTTCTGGCTCTGCACTTCATATTGGGTCACATATTTCTTTTCTGTTTCCAAACAGCTGTCGCCTTTTGTTCGGAGCAGCTCAAACTCCTGTTTTAACAGAGTCTGTATTAGAACATAATGATTTGTAAGGTTGGAAAACAAATATTTGGTTGTCTGCCTTGGCACTTAATTAAGATGTGAAAGTGTGATAATGCGCTTGGTGGTAATGAGTAAATTCTATTTTATTTTGTTTCCATCTTTAACCTCTTGAACTTTCTTTTCTTCCTCAAAATCATTTTCTGGTCTTGGCGTAGCTGTAGTTTCTGTCCCTGCTGATTCCACTTCCTTATATTCTTGAATGGATTCCTCAACTGTTTTGACTCCAACAGTTGCTGTAGTAGGTAATGTTGACCTTGATTTATCCTTAGGCAGACCTGTCATTATAGAAACAAGGTGTTGAATGGTATCGTTGATAATGATACAAGATTGGCCATTCTACTCTTTTTTCGTACAGTTATATTTTTTGTTCAAAACATAATTACTTTCTGTTTCACATTCTGGTAACTCTGCAGAAGTTGCTTCTTTGATATCTATTGCTTCTTTCGGCAGGGTTTTAACACCATCCTTGATATCTGAATTGTCAAGGGAATGTGATTGTGGAATTTTTTCCTCTTCGACATCATATTTTGCTTTCGTGCTGTCTTCTGTTGTCACATTTCCTTCTGAATTTATATGATTTGTTATTAGGGTCTCCGATGCTAGGACTTCAGATTGATGGTTAGTATGTTGTTCATCTTCTGCACCAACCTTGCCCTTGGTTATGGTTATATTGTTTGCCTGTTTTAATTGATGCAGTATCTCAATAAAACTTGATTTACTAATGAAAAAAAATGCAGTTGTTTATTCTTTGTTTGCATTGATGTATAAGCTGAGCAATTTATGTCTGTGTAATAGCTTGGCATTATCTAGGTGACTATTTTCTTGTGTCATTGATTACTTCCTAACCTCAACAAATTTAGCCGTTCCCTCAAGTTCATTTTCCGGTCCAGAACTCCCATCTTTATCTAGTGCTGCTGGTTCCTTCTTTGTGAATGTTTGCTTCGAAAAGATTTTATCAATTGTCTCACCTTTGGCCATTGCGGATACGGACAATGTTGATGATGCTTCATCGTAAGGTACACCTGTAACTATACATGAGATATTTCTATTTAGAATAATGCATGTAACTAAATGATATAGATTGTGCAATTTATTAACCTCTCAAGTGGACCCTGCACTGCACTTTATACAGGAACCAAATCCTCAAATTAGCATTAAGATATTTTATTTTTTGAAATTGAAGTTTTTGTAAATGCTTTTAGAGTCAAAATGAAACTCACTAAAGATTAAGCTAGAGTTGTTCAATTTTTGGAACATACTTTCTGTTGCTGTTTTCAGTAACTGCATAACTGTTGCTTCTTCCATCTCTTTTGCTTCCTCTTCTATAGATTTTCTACCATCCTGGATCTCTAATTTCTGTACAACATAGGGTGCTGTAATCTTTTCAATTTCTTCTGTTTCATTACTTGTGTTTGTTTCTGTGGTCTCTCCTTCTAAATTTGGATGATTTATAACTGTGGCCTCCTGGCTTAGAACTTCAGATTGGGATTGATCTTTGTTTTTAGTTTCCACAAAGGTGTTGCCTTTGACTGCATTTAGATTGATAGCCTGTTTTGACATATACTGTCTCAGTACTTAAAGCCATTGTATGCCATGAGCATAAATATTTGGTTGTCTTGTGAACACATAGTGAAGATGTGCAAGTGTGAAATTGTATGGTCGTGGTATTTATTATTTTCTCATTTTTTCTTTTGTTTTGTTTTTCCTTCCCAGTTGCAGTCTGCTCCAACCTCAGGAATTTCCATTTTTACCTCAAAATCATTTTCTGGTCTCTGTCCTTTGTTGGCATCTGTCTCTGCAGATTTTGCTTTCTTTTGAATTTCTTCTTCAAAGCTTTCCCCAACTGTTCCAACTGCAGCTGCTTCTGTAGTTGGCAAAGGTGACAACGCTTTATCTGCCGGCACACCTATCAAAATCCAAACAAGTTGCTGACACAATCATCAAAACAAGGCTGTCCATGGTACTCTTTATCTTTCAAATGTACGTGATTTCATCAAAACTCTGCCTCAATAAGCTGAGTTACATGTTATTATCAACAGAGTCATAAATTCGTTTTTCTTTCGAACAGCATAGTTTTTAATGCTAGTCGTCTCTGCCAAAGAATTTTTGTTTTATGGGATATGAAAAACCATTAACCTTCTTTATTTGTTTCTATGATGTCAAATAAAATTTGATAAAAACAAAAGACTAGGATAATAAATTTTAAGACATAATTACTTTCTGTGTCAGAGTTTGGTAATTCCACATCAACTGCTTCTTTGATATATTTTGCTTCCTCGGGTGCGGTTGTTCCGCCATTCTTGTTCTCTGAATTCTGGACAAAGTGTGACTCTGCGATGTTTTGCAATTCTTCCATGTCATAACTGGATCTTGTGCAACTTTCTGCAGCAACCTTGCCCATGGTTTCAGGTTGACTAATTGCCTGTTTTTAACATATTCAGAATCAGAATCAAATTAGAATTATAAATGAAGAAAATAAACTTTTTGTTTGCACGGATGTACAACAATTATGAGCATATTAAGTGTATGCAACAACATGCAGTTAGCTATGTGATTATTTTCTTGTTTTCTTCATTACTTCATACCTCAACAAATTTAGCTGTTTGTGTGAGTTGATTTTCTGGTGTGCAGCTCTCAGTGCTATCAATCACTGCTGATTCCTCTTCCTTGAGCATTTGTTCTTGAAAGACGTCTTTCTCACCTTTTACGGATGTTGGTTTGGGCAATGTTGACTGTGCTTTATCGTCAGGTACACCTGTCATTATATATGAGATGTTTCCATGCTACCATCAGCCTAAAGTTGTCTAAATTTGTTTCTTTTAAATACTCTGATTGATATCCTGTTTTAAAAACTCGAAGTTTCCATTGCCACACCATGGCACTGATAAGGGCAAAGAGTTAGCTTACAATGCTCTCATCCAAGCACAGTTTTTCCATTTGGAGCAACATATTTCTTTCATTATAAATTGAAAACTCTCAATGTCATATCACAGAAAAATTTTGTTGTTTTAAGGGATTTTGAAATGCTTTATGAAATTTGAATATTTGGAAATTTTCTGTTATTGGTTTTTGGATCAAAATGAAATTAGCTGAAGACTAAACAATGTGCTGAAATTTTTAAACATACCTTCTTTTGTAGATTTCATTAACTGCATGTCAGTAGCTACATTCATCTTGTTTTCCTTCTCTACTATGAATTTCCCATCTTCATTGATCTCTAATTTCTCTTTGGTGTGTGATGATGGAACCATTTCAAGTACTTCGGTATCGTTACTTCTTGGGTTTATTTCTGCAGCATCTCCTTCTAAATTTAGATGCTTTACGATGGTGTCCCGGCTGTGTGCATTAGCATGAGATTCTTTTTTCTTTTCATTTTCTGTAGTCACTTCTTGTTGATCAAAAGCCTGTTTTCATACATAGTGTTTCAGAACTAAGATTTTTTTTTGCCCGAAAAACACACAATTAGTTGTCTGCATTGACACATAATTTAGATGTGGAAGTGTGAAAAAGCACAGTAGTATCTTTTTTTGGTTAATTTTTCTGCCCACTCAAACCTCATTCTTTTTCTCCTCAAGATCATTTGCTGGTGTCAGCTCCAGTTCAGCATCTGTGACTGCTGATTCCTGTTCCTTATGTATTTCCTCTCGAGTGCTTTCCTCAACTGTTTCCCCTGTGGAAGATGAAGTAGTGAATAAGGTTGACAAGGCTTTATCCTCATACATACCTGTCATTAAACATAATGTTGATCAGAATCATTGAGACTAGGTCGACCATGCTACTCTTATTAATGTTCACACCAAAGAACATTTGTTTCAAGTTATATGAAAATCACGTCAGTATTTTTTTTTTTTGTTTTTGGGGAGTGTTCAATATAGACACCATTCATTTGCCTATACACATCAGTTTAAACTAGTGGGAGAAATGATTCNTTCTAATATATATAAGGTAAATTTCAGCAGGAGATATAAGGTTGGCCTGTGTGTTGTCTGTGCTTCAAGCCCAGTGGGCTCTTGCGTGAAGGAGCGTGTTAGATATAAAAATAATTCAATTGCCTCTACCCAACAACCTAAACTTTTGGGGAAAATAGTTCTTGCCAGAAAACGTATATTTGTGTGTAAGATGTTAAAAATCAGTAAAATAGAAGAGCATGATGCAATTTTTCAAAACATCATACTTTTGTTTTCAGATTTCTGTAACTCCGTGTCCATTGCTTCTTCAGTATATATTGTTTCAGCCGGTGGGGTTTTTCCACCATCCTTGAACTCAGAACTCTCTGCAGTGTGCAACTTTGGAATCTTTTCTGGTTCTTTTACATCATAACTTGATTTGGTGTAACTTTTTGTTGCCATGGGGCTTTCTGGAAATGTATGCTTTATGATCACACTGTCCAGTATTGGTCCTTCAAATTGGTGGTCAGCATGTTCTTCATTTTCTCCACCAAACTTGCCCATGGTTTCAGGAAGATTAATTGCCTGTTTTAACGTATGCAGTATCAGAAATTGGTATTACATATACAACGAAAAAAAACAACTAAGCATTGTCCCCCTAGATGGGAGAAATTGGTATAAGCATGATCAAGAAAATAAATGTTAATTTGTTTGCATGGATGTATAGGCATGAACAATTTAAGCATTTGAGATAGCATGAAGTTATCTATGTGAATGTTTTCTTGTGAACTCCAATACTGCCTCACCTCACCAGCTTTAGCTTCTAGCTCAAGTTCATTTTCTTGTCTGCATCTCTCGTTTTGTATTGTTGCTGATTCTTCTTCCTTGAGTGTCTCACCTTTGGCAATTGCCAGTGTGGATAGTGTTGATGGTGCTTCGGAGTCATGTACACCTGTCATTATACATGAGTTATTGCTGTGCCATCAGCTTCTAAAACATGGCTATTGTAGTTCTTTATTGGCTCATGTGATAGCTATCCTTTCTAAAGAACTTGAAATTTATATTGCCACATATGCTACTAATAAGGATAATTTGTTACTGGAGTAACTTCTAATGCCGTTATTCCATTTAGTACAACTTCTTTCTGTTCTTCAAAAATTACTCTGAGGCATATGAAAAACTAATGGACTTTTAATTTTAGGAAAGAAAGTGTCCTTAATTGCTTTTAGGGCGAAAATGAAATCTACTACAGACTAGAGTGAATTTTCAAAACATACTCTCTGTTGCTGTTTTCAGGAACTGCCTGAGTTTGTTCTCAATTCTAATATTTCATTTAAGCAATTTTAATAGTTAAATTAATAGATTAAAAGTCCCTAAATGTTTTTCAAAGAAAACTGCATCGTAGCAAAAGAAAGATTTCTAACATATACTGTTTAATGAGTAAATTAGCCAAAAATATAGACTAACAGATGGACAAGATGTTCTTACGTGCTATAGCCATTGGTGAGTTAGAAAATCCTTAGGAGGTTTTTGGCTGAATGGTTTTGGCTTTTATGGTACTAGTTTGCAAAAGGCTTGTCCAAGGGGTTTGCATAACTGTTCCTGTTATTATTTTCAAACAAATATTTGAAACTTATAGTTCTGAAATTTCTTGTGGTACGTAAATGAAATTTCATCAAAGATGAAAGTAAGAGCTGGTTATTTTTCAAAACATACATTAAGTTGGACTTTTATATAATTGCATATCAGCTGGTCATCTATTCTTTTTTTACTTCCTAAGGGATGTGTGAAGAACTAACTTTGCAAAAAGCTTAGATAAAGCCTCATGAATGGTTTTGTTTCTACAGTGTGTAACACGAGATCTTTGTGCTTGAAGCATGAACAATGCATATGCGTACCTTGTGCTGGAATTAGACTTTTGTTAAGAAGAATGAGATAACATGAACTGGACTCTTGACCACTTGATTAAGTGGATCTGATACTATATCAAGGACTAACTCTTCTAGAACCATATGTTTTTAGGTGGAGACTCATAACAGTTATATTAACAGTATGATTTGCCTAGCATATGTAATCTCTGTTTTCTAATAATTGTCTGTTACCCTTTCTAGATACTCAATGTACTTACTTGATTTTGGTATTATTTCCATCACCACCAGTCCTTCTGCATTGGAATGCTTTAAGACATTCTCTGTGCCGTCCCCTTCAGGCTGGTGTCCAGCATGCTTTTCACCTTCAGCACTGGCCTTATTTGATTCTTGATATATTTCTTGAGGTTCCATTACAGGCATTCCACTGGTGATGGCGCTATTTTCTTGCCTTGTTTCCTCAACCATTGGATATTTAGAATTTAAATCATTTCCATTGATTTGTGGAAATTTTATTTCTGCACTTTCAATCTTTGTAATTGACTCAACTAAAGTGAAATTCTGCAAAAATGTAAGGTCATCAACTCAGGATTTTTAATCTAAACAAAATAACCTCCTCCAAAATTAAGCTTTCATGCAAAAGTTGAAAATACCCAAATTATTTACCCAGTACAATGCATCATTCCTAACTTCCGCTAAAAAAAAATTATACCAGATTTCAGGTGGACAAGTTAGTTCGTTCTCCTATTCTTCTACATTATTATCAGTAGGATGTCTAATTTTTTTTTTCTTCCTTTCTTCAACTCTGTTTTCAAGATTTTCATTGATGATTCCCCTCTGGTCTTTTCTATCTGAGTTACATATCATCCCTGTTTCTCCTGTTCATTTTCTGCCACAAGTCTCGTCTCCATCATGTTTTTCTTTATTTATTTTCCCTTTTTCAATTCTCGTCCAAAAATTTCAGTGTGCAGGATTGCACTTATTTTTTGGACATCAACTTTTTCCAAAATCTAAACGACAGAGTTCTTAGAATTAGTTATCGATCTGGGTCTTCTTCATTCTTTCCATTTGCCTTCTAAAGTTTTAAGGTCGTAATCTTTTGATTCATATGGAATATGTTCTTGTAAATGATACTTTCAATTCCTAACTCATTCCTTGAATAGAACCCCCTTCCCCCTTGATAAACCTATTTGGCTCCCTCGAAAGTTAAATCCTTTAACTGGACAACAACAATGCTTTACAGAGTTAATACCAATGATATGTGCCATGTTTGAAAGCCACATAGGGATACTTACCTCAGTTGTGTGTTATGTGTGACACGAGTTCTAAATTTGTTCCCCATTTTGTTTTCGCATTGTTTTGTCATTGAATCTTTATTGAATTCTTTAGGATTTAGGGTTTAGACCTTATTCTGGGACCTTTATGATTTTGAGGCCTTCTGTCCACCCTCCTGTTCAGTCACATCCCTGCACACTTGTCAGGTTCTACAGTCAAGCCTATTTCTTTGAACTCATCCTTTGAATGTATGGTACACAACCATTTACCATCATGCATGTTGTCCATGTCCCCATCTTTTACACATGGCTCTGACTGTTTCATCACTCTTACACGGATTCTTGGTTTCCAATACAAGGTTAGGTATTAAAACTTTATTGATCAAAACCAAATTTGCCTCACCTATCTGCAGCCTGGGATTACTTCAATAGATGCATCTAGATTTCAGATAATACTAAAATGTTGATCAATGGAGCTTCACTGATATCGTTAGAATGAGTTGCATGAACCTTGCAGGGTCACCACGTTAGCATGGTTGTCAAACTTGAGAGTTTAACTAAATTTGTGGAGCCTCAGTAAACGCAAATCATAAACTCGACTTGTAAACTCGCAAAAGTTTCCATATGTAAAAAAAAAGAAGGGTTAATTAAGTTTTTAGTCCCTGTAATATGATAAAGTTTGGTTTTAGTCCTTCATGACAAATTTTAGTCCCTGTAAAATGTGAAAATTTGATTTTGGTCCCTGTGGACGGTTGGTGATGGACGGTGATGTAGAAATGGTCCCTGATGACGAGTTAACTGACACGTTATCACCGTCCATCACCAACCTTCCATAGGGACCAAAATCAAATTTTCACATTTTACAGGGACTAAAATTTGTCATGAGGGACTAAAACCAAAGTTTTTCATATTACAGGGACTAAAAACTTAATTAACCCAAAAAAAAAAATCATATTATATATGCAATATAATTAATAATTAAACATAATTAAATATCATATTTACAATCGATGTTGAACCATGTTAGCTTTATAATAAAACAAATGAAAGAAATATCGTACAAGTTTACATGAGTTGGCCCATCGTACAAGTTCACACGAGTTAACTCGTTTTTATGTGGTAGGATCATAAACTCGTGAGAGTTTTAAGCGTTAAAGAGAGTTTAACAACCATGCATGTCAGCCTTAAAAGTTTTGCTTCATTGTCTAAGTCATGTTTGTATTCTTCTATGTTAGTGACATTGATTATTTTAATTTTGCCACCCTCTGTCTCGATATTATTTGCTTTGTAACCCTTTTAATGTTTTATATCATTCTTATATATCTGCTTTAGTCCTTGGCACACTTTTTTATCGGCCTGACAATATCCCAATTCACAGGCATCTTTGTTGACGGCTTGGTAGGGGAGGATGATTCAACATAGCTTTTATCCACAGAACCATGTTAAATGGTATGACCATAATAGTAAATTTCTTTTCCCTGAGGATATCACAGGTTCTCTTCAGAAATAGTTATTTATGAATCATTCTGTCATTTGAATTCCTCATTTTAAATTTTGATCTGTTCTTGAATGCTTTGTAGAAGACTTAAAGATTTCGATGATCCTGAAAATCCTAACTAAATATGTCTTCACACTATTCAAAGGCCCATTCAAGAATAGTTATGATTAAAGGAATCTCAAACCTGCTACGATTTGTCTAAATACTAGGCAACCAAGTTTAGCAGGAGTATCAAGCATTAACAGAGATACGAATTTAGACAGAGACATAATGAATCAAAATATATCTACTTCAGCTGATACATGCAGCAACAGAAGCTAATGTTGCAAGATTCAGAACATGAAAACGAGACTAAGATGGAAAGACGTACCATAGCAGATGCATCCTCAGGAACTTTGTCTTCAGTTTCCATGCTTGGATGCCTGATCAATTTGGTTGAAGGAAAAATTGCAGAAAGAATTACGGTGAGTTATACTCAAACTGTCTTTAAAGTTTAGATTGCTAGCTTTATTCTGAATGCGTTGCCTTAGTGACTTCAATCAAGACTGAGCTTTATATGCGTACGTTACGTGTATTAGTGAACTTGGATAGCAATATTACTACTGCGCCTTGGAAGTGACAGCACCACTTGCAATATGCTAATACACATCAAGAGTTGGCCACAAATGCAATGGTCCTATTGATAGATCAGCCACATATTATACTTACTATTCTACTTTATGTGAACAATAATACTATTTCTATGTATTATTATCCTTGGCCTATATACTATTAGTACTTCTAGTCACCGAGGGGAACGCATGCATTATTATTTATCATCTTTGCCGAGTTTCCTTTTGTCGGTTTAAGGATATCTTCCCAACTGCAATTAATATTTATTAATACTATTAGTGACTAATATAACGTGTGCTTTTTTGTTTGTTTCCTTTTTCTATCATTTTTTCCTGGCATTATAAAATATCCTCAATTATGGTGTAAATAAGCAGTTTCATGCTCCCAGCGAGAATATTAGTTGTCAAATGTAATTATGCGAGGGAGAATATCTAGGAGGAACACATATTGCATGTAAATTGGTTGGTTTTTGGAAGAGTAAGTCCCCAGGCTGTATCCTCTAATTGAGATCATTTGAGGTAATCAAATAGTAGGCATCGTAGAAGAACTTAGTGAAAGTTCTGTAGCACATGGATGTTGCATTATTCGGCCATAGTTAGTCATATTAGAAGAGTTAACAAGGTGTCTAAGCTATGAACTGTTGACGGAATTCAAATACAAGGCATGCTGTAATTTTGAATGAATTCGGAAAAGCATGATGCATACCTTTCTTGATTATTTTATTCGGGAATGATGTTATATACCCTTTGATACCAGCCTAATAATCTCTTTATTTAGTTAAAAATAACTGTATTTTAGTCGAAATGCAATCTTGTTCAAATATTTTCTAAGTTAAATGGAACTTTGGACTTGTTAAAATATTTAGTCGAAATGGGGGATTTGTGTCTAGAGGCACTCTTTGACAATCATGCGGTCATGATTAATTGAGTATAGGCTCTCTAGCCTTCTAGATTAATGGGAATAGGAGCACAAATTTGGGACTTGGTATGATAAGGGTTTCCTGTTAGAATAATTGGAATAATTATTTTGTGGACATGCATAAATTGGTAATTTGTCTAAATGAAACTAATTGTCAGAATAATGTGAATATATGTTTGGACTAACTGATGATAGGTGGGCTAGGTCCATCATTAACTAATAAATGGAAGAGTCCTTACGACTACCCATGTGTCAGTTTTTATTCTTTCCTATTAAGAATAAAAGGCGATCACTGCCTTTTGGTATCTGACACAGAGAATAGTGGTGAAAACTCTTCCTCTTCTCATCTGTTTCTTTTCTCTCATCTGCATTCAACCCAGAGAAGAAAGATGGCTTGTATCTCTTCGATTCCAGGTTCCAAATTCTCTTCTCAATCTCTCACAAATTGTTTTATATTTCACATGCTATAATTGGACAAAAATTAGAACATAAATATTACTATCTATCAATTGGTATCAGAGCTTTCTTTTAATTCTAATTATGGCTGTGAAATTAAACGAATTGATATTTCCTGTATAAATTTCAAGGTTTGATATTTTGTGTATTTTGTGACTGCGTGTTTTTTCTGTATATATGTATATAGAGCATTTCCTGCATTTGTTCAATTTCATTAGAACAAAATGTGTATGAACCCTAATTTCCCTAATTTAATTTTCGGAATTGTGAATTGATTAATTGCTCGAATTGTGATATCAAACCTTAGGGTTTTCGTAGTGGATGAAATTTTAAAGTGATCCCAATTGGAATGGTGAAATTTGGTTGAGAATTGAATGAGAATTTGGTGATAATCTAATGAACAAAACCATTTTCTTCAAATGAAAACCCAACATTTTAGAAGTCTTTTTTGGTCAAAATAATCATAGAATCTTGTAGCATTCGTCGATACGATTCCAACGCCACCAGAATCGTTAAAAACGGAGTCCGTATGAGGGAGATATAGTGTGAAACCCGTTTCATGCCCAGCGGGTCCGCGAAACCCAAACCTGACCCGTCTGGAGGTTGGGGATCATGAACAGTCACGCACCGCGACGCCCACTCTCGACGTGCGGCGCGTGGGGCGCGTGTGGATGTAGGAAGCTCCAAAATTTTTCAACTTTTTATGGTTCTGACCTGTTTTTAATTATTTTTCTGGGCATCAGAAAAAATTATTAATTTTGTATAAAATTTGTTTTAATTGCTTACAAATAAATTAAACGTTTAAATAAAACGTTGGAGATAAATATATTGTCGAACGTTCAGACCATTCTAAGAGGTAAAGGTAATCATGAACATTCAGATTATTCTATAGGCTTTTAATTGCTTATAAATAAATAAATACTTAAAGAAAATCCTTGATTATTTTGATATACCATATATTATACATTCTCAATATTGGAGTGATTTGCTTGTTATAATGCTTATGGTTATTATGGCACTTGACCTTGAGAATTTATGATATATGTGTATCTAGATAAATCTTGTTAGATATTTTGCATGGTTGAGAGCTCGCCTTCGCGGGTCGGACTATGATAAAATATTTTTTTTATTGAAAAGACTGTTGGATGTCTTACATAATTGTGAACTCGCCTTCGCGGGTCAGATTATGTTAGGACATCATTCTATTGTATATTGTTGTTTCTATTGTTGCATTAAGATTTATATTAATGATAAACTTACCCTTCAGTTCGTTTTTGTTGATATAATTCTTAGTGAATGGTAAGTTATACCCTTAAGGATTTCAGTATCCTCTCGATATTAGCTTTGGGAATGTAATGTTATGGTTGAAAGCTCAACAATTTTTGTGGGTTAAATATGCTTAACATGCCTATTCTCGATATCTTCAGCCTTGCCTATGCACTTATGCTCTTTGGTTAAGCTGAATGGATCTAATTATGAGGATTGGGTGGAATCAGTTAAATTGTTCTTGGCAATTTCATGTCTTGATGTTGCTCTCACTGAGGATGAGCTTGGTGTACCCACTGCTGATTCTTCTGCTGAGGAGAGGGTAAAATATGACAAATGGGCTCATTCCAACAAGATATGCTTGATGACCATGAAGCATAGCATGGAGATGACCATCAAGGACAATATTCCTGAAGCCACCAATGCTAAGAAATTCCTGGTGGATGTAGGGAATAAGTTCAAGAAGTTTGATAAGACTGAAAAGTCGAGCTATCTTAGTCTGTTGACTAAGACCAGGTATGATGGTGTTGGTGGTGTTCGTGAACACGCTATGAAGCTCACTAATTGGTACCATAAGCTCAAGTCTATGACGGTTGTTTTAGGGGAGGATTTCCTAGTGTGGCAGATATTGGATTCTCTTCCTTCTGGGTTTGACTTGCTAAGGACTTCCTACAATGATCAGAAGGAAGAATGGTTAGTGGATGAATTGATTTCTATCTTGTCTCAAGAAGAACAGTCTATGAAGAAGAATAAAGGCCATGTAGTTCAATATACCTCTCATAAGAATGCTGAGAAGAAGAAAAATTTTTGTAAAGGGAAGACTACCAAAGTTCACTTTAAGAAGAAAGGTGGCGAGAAGTGTGGGCCTGTATCTGTTCATGAAGCTAGAGAATCATCTGGGGTGAAGCACAAATTTCAGGGCAAGTGCAAGTTTTGCGATGTTTTTGGACATAAACAAGCGGATTGTTTTAAGTTCAAAAATTGGCTAGAGAAGAAGAAGAAAGGTATTCCCCTGGCTCTAGTATGCTTTGAATCAAATATTGTTGATGTTCCCTCTAATATTTGGTGGTTAGACACTGGTGTGACAATTCATGTTACCAACTCCTTGCAGGAACTCAAAACCAGGAGAAGGCCAAGTGATGGAGAGTTATTTGTTGCAGTTGGTAATCCTGCTAGTGTTGGAGTGGAACACATTGGGACTGCAAGTTTGAAATTAAGTAGTGGATATGATTTGTTTTTGAAAGATGTTGTTTATGTTCCTGCCATGAGGAGAAACTTGATTTCCATTTCTGTTTTGGACAAATGTGGTTTTACATGTGTTTTTGGTGGTAATAAAGTTGAAATTTTCCGTGACTCAAATTCAGTTGATTCTGGTATTTTATCAAATGGTTTGTACCTGTTAAATCTTGATTCCCTTTCTTCTCCTCAACATCGATCAGATATTTGTAGTGTTGTTGGAGACAAGCGTGGTAGAGTGATCGAAAGTTCTTCCATGTTATGGCATAAAAGATTGGGTCACATCTCCAGAGAACGAATGGAGAAGCTGATTAAGGAGAACATTCTCTGTAATTTGGACTTCTCTGATTTTGATACATGTGTTAACTGTGTTAAGGGGAAGTTCACTGTAGGAACTAGAAAGGCCAAGGGTTCAAGAAGAGATGGGGTTTTACAGTTGATTCATACAGATATTTGTGGGCCTATTATTGCCTTGGGAGGATATAGGTACTTCATCACTTTCAATGATGATTTCTCGCGATATGGATGGGTTTATTTATTGCGTGAAAAATCGGAATCTTTGGATTCTTTTAAGGAGTTCAAAGTTGCTATTGAATTGAAGTTTAATGCAAAGATTAAGTGTGTACATTCTGATAAAGGTGGTGAATTCTATGGGATGTATTATGAAACAGGTAGGAATCCTGGGCCTTTCGCTAGAATCTTGCAAGAATGTGGCATTGAGACAATGTACACTATACCTGGCACTCCACAACAAAATGGAGTTGCTGGAAGGCGTAACCGTACTCTTATGGAGATGATGAGGTGTATGCTGAGTCATTCCACTCTTCCAGTTTTCTTATGGGGAAAAGCTTTGAAAACCGCTGCTTATATTTTGAATCATGTGCCAAGCAAGTCTGTTCCGAAAACTCCTTATGAACTTATGACAGGAAGGAGCCCTACTCTGAGGCATTTTCGTGTATGGGGGTGTAAAGTAGAAGTTAAACCTTACAATCCAGAGATCAAGAAACTTGATCCCAAAACTATTTCTGGTTTTTTGATTGGATATAGCATTGGGTCCAGAGGAAGCAGATTTTACTGTCCTAATCACACTACCCGAATCATCGAGTCTGATCGTGCATTTTATTTTGAAGGGGATTCAGGTGGTGATGTAATTATGCAGCCACGTGTGATTGACTTTAGGGAGGAGCATGTTGATTTTCCTATTCCTATTGTACCCATTGCAAGGTCTATTCCATCTGGTTTGGTTCATGATGATGGTGCTAACTATATTGTTGATAATGATGTTGATCATATTGTTCAAGCTAATGTTCCAAATCCAAAAGTTGTTGAACCTGTGCCTAGAAGATCAAGTAGAGTTTCTACATCTACTGGATCTACTAGGTTCAAGGATTATATTGTGTATTTTCAGGAGCAAGAGTTTAATTCTATTGACCATACTTTACACCCACACCTCAACCATTTACTGACTTAAGCATCGGAGTCTTTGCAGGTACCCGTCCCGCCCCAGCCGACCATCATCCTCCACGGAGTTCCAGGATCCGGAACGTACCTCTCAGGTACAGGGTGTTTGAGCACCTTTAATGTCTATAACGTTGTTGTTTTAGGTGCTAATACTTTCTTATTCAAATTTTTATTCAATGACAAATTATAATTTACACAACATTTAAGAATTATTTAATAGATGTGTGTGAATTTTAAATTAAGAGGATTTTTAGATACAATAATTAAAAGAATTTATCATTTTCACACAAACACAAAACAATTTCGACAATCTTTGAAGTTTTAACACTTTCAGCTTTGGGATGGAATTTTGGTCAAAGAACTTGATGGTTTGCAAATGCTGGCGTAGATAATGAACTTTCGGTCAGCCTAACCAAGCCGCCCATGGACGAGGTGTAATCCTAGCTGGATAAGTTCGTCTGCTTTCTAACATAAACTTGGCTTCTCTGCTTTAAAAAATAAGGAACTGTTCTATTAAGATTGTACATTACACCCTCATCCTTATGTCACTGTCAGCCCCACAAATGAAAAGGAAAATGAAACTATTTTCTCTTGGACATAGATGAGCCAATGAGCTCAATGTTGGGTGCCATTTCTTGTCATCTAGTAACAATTTGCATGCCTTTGTGCTGAGCTAAAATTAGCATAACATCACAAATAGAAATTCTTTCAGACCGACCAAGGATGAATTATTAAGGGTCCTTTCTCGCCGCCCACGTCAGTATTGAAACATCATTATTGAGTTACTGCTAAATTTTATTACTTGAAATTGCAAATTGAAGTTACTTTGATGGTTAAAATTTAAAAGTTATTTCTTAATCTTTAGAATTGTGAATTGTAGGTTAAGTTAGTCTTTCAACGTAATATTATTATTATTTCATCACTTTTTTTTATTGATTTGTCATATTAAATGAGAATGACAATAAGTGTGGGTTGCAAATGAGTTGTGGTAGCACTTGAGCATTTAAATCATATTGTGGCAGCTAGGGGTGGGAATAGGCCAGGCGACCTGTCGGGGGTGGGAATATGACATTTTACCATCAAAAAACAAAAAGGAAAATGCCAGCAAAGCTCTCTCATATTATTCAAATGAGATGAGAGTGTGAGTGCGGGAGAGTCTTAGGAACTCTTTAGATTAGGGTTTTTTTAAAAAGAAAAATTATTAATAAAATTATATTAATAAATATGATTGCATAAAATGTTGCAAAAAGTAATGGTAAATACAAATGAACATTTGTGAGTAAACAGGCCGGCCTGACAAGCTCCAGGCCAAGCCAGGCTTCTACTCGACCTGACCCGGCCCATGTTCACCCCTATTAGCCACTTTGAAGAAGCCCCAGTTTTGGCCTTAAGAACTTGCAAAAAAAAAAAAAAAAAGATACAAAAAAAGTACTAGAAGTGTGATAGATTCATATGCACTCACCACTCACCCTCACAAATGTTTTATATTGATTCAGAGCTAGAAGATTAGCTAATAATAGCTCTTCCCAATCAAACGGATTCCTACATCATTCTAGTCTCCAACACCAAACCCTATTCTCCCACACACCCATTTTAGCAATCTTACAATTTTTATACGTTGAGACCGAGAATAATCTAGGAAACTTTTCCTTTAAACAAATATTACCAACTTAGACGTTAGTCCATAAATTTGTCAAAGAACCATCACTGACTTTCTTCGTCAAGCCATGTTCAATAAGTTGCTTTACCTTAGTCTCACACTCTCACTGACACACGCTAAAACGTCGTTAATTTTCGTGCACGATCAAATAATAATTTACAAAATTAAATTAACCCCAAAAAAATGTAGTAAAGGGGGCCTAACCTAGGCCGTTTCTCAATGAAGCAATTAGAACCAATTATAATTATAGTTACAATAAAAAAGGGGGTTAAAATTGATCGAAGTTAAATAAAAGAAAATTAAAACAAAAATAAATCAACAATGATAAGAAAAAAAGCAATATCTTTCATAGGAGGAGATGTTGTTTATTAGTTGAAATATCTCACTAATACGCAATTCACTTAAGAGACTACGATCGTCAATTCCCCTAAGCATTCATTAATATAGGAATTAAAACTAATATCTCAACATTTAAAACTTATATCAATTATGTCCCAATTGCACAACCTAATTAAACCTAATTAGGTTCCCAAATCCTAAATCAATAAATGCTACAATCGTCAAGATCTATCAACCTAGAATTAACCCTAACCAATAACATGCGATCGCTATATTACTAATTAGGGGCAAAACAAATCATGAATAAACATTAAGCACAATATCTCGAATTAATCATAATCTAGAGTTACCGCATACAAGATTTTAAGGAACTACTCCTCCATGGGTGGAGAATAAAGGCTCATAATAAATAAAGAGAAGAAGAGAGTAGAAAATAGCGGAGAATTAAAATAACAAAACCTGAATAAAATAACGAAAGAACTTCGTAAATAATTGGAACCTTGCGTTGTCAATGCGAGCGCTCCAACAATCCTTGAAGAACTAATACCTAAGCACTACTAACATAAACCTAAAATGTATAAAATAAAAGGAAAAAGTGCAAAAAATAAAAGTGGAGGCTGAGTATGAAGTTGTCTAGTTGTTGAGATAGGATGTCTTATTTATAGAGGATTGGCACAAAGTGGGTGTAAATCCCGCACTTTCAGCACAACAGTTAGTAAAATCGCGATAATTTCGGCTACAGATATCGGATTGAGGTTATTTAAATCTCCAATTAAATCTAAGAGATAGATCTACAACTTTGTAGTTGACGTCAAATCAACATTCAATCTCCATCATGGCGAAAAATATGTGGCAAAGTCAGCCTTAAAAAATCCACAGCAAATCTTTGACCAAATCTTTTTGAATTTGAATTCAATCTTGCATTTATTAGTCCAAATTTTCTCTTCAAATCTCTTCTTTAAAATTTATATCTTATCAAATCTCCTTCAAATCTTCAATGATCCTCTAGACAATTTATTTTCTGCAATTAAAATAGAAAACTAAAAAAGAGCAAAAGAAATCTACACATTAATTTCTAAGATAAAATAGTGCTTAAAATTGCATTTTCTCAATTTCTCACAAAAGAGGATAATGTAAAAAACATATTAATTAAGCATTAAAACCACACATTTTTAGTATGTAATGTTCAATTATAGAATAATAAAATAGGGTACAAACTCAACCTATAACTCACCACTCATTGTTTTAGAAAGAAAAGTGATAGTAGAGATAGGGAAATTTAGAAAACAAAAAGCATGTGTTGTTTAAAATCTAAAAATATAGATTGGATGCACTGCTGAAGACTAAAAAGGCCTTAACACAAGCAAGAGTTGTTTACAACAAACAAAATCCCTTTTAGCTGCCACCATCGTTGAAGCCTTTCTTCTTGCTAATACTATTTGTATGACTTATTTTAGACCTATTACGGGATAACTATTTGAGCCAATTATTCTTAAGGTCCAACCTCTTAAGGTCCAATCTCTTGAGGACCAACCTCGAGATCTAACCTCCTAAAGATCACCTTGGAGCGAAGCTATGCTCCAACAAAGCAGGTCGCGACCTTGAGATTGGTTGGCCAAGTCCACGACCAACCTCACAAGTTAAACAGGTCATTGCACTTATCATGCAAGGACGTAGCAACAACCTTAGAAGCTTCTAAGTTCGTTCCAACGCCTCCATCCTGAAATATGAGGAACCACCTCTCTGAGATACGAGAAATTAACATTAAGACTCCTCTATCTTATCTCATACCGCTTACTTATAAAAGCACGCAAACCTCACACTATCAAGTATCACTCGCTCATACTATGAAACTCACAGTTTTTTATGTTTACTTGAGCATCAAAGTGTCTTTGCAAGTACACTCCACTGTCATCAACACAAGAGCTTGATGTTGTGACTGTTGGATTTGGACTCCCTTCTTATGTGGAGAAAGCCCCAATATTTGCAAACCTACTATTCTCACTTAATAGTGGAGAAGATTCAGTTTTTAGGATATAGAGAGGTGAGAAGACAAAAGAAAGAAAAGAAAATAAGAAGAGAAGAAAAGCATTTTTTGTCAGGGAAACAGTTTTTGATCCGCTGCCACCGCTTCGTTCACCGTTAGATCGGGCTGAAATTTTTTTCACAGGTTTGGAACACGTGGTACTTCAATCTGGACGGTGGGATTGTTGAGAAGTTGTCTAACCAGTGAGAAATTGTCCGCGCACAGTAACAGCAATTTTGGGTTTTTTCTGGTTTCTCTTGTTCTCGATTTCATTATTCTTGCCTTGTTCTTTGGCTGATTATTAAGCACGATTTGTGCTATGATTTGAGACTCTTGTACCCTTATTTTGATCGTAGTGGAGCTTGATTGACTGGCTTGTGCCCGTGGTTTTTTACTTCTCACATTGAGAAGGTTTTCCACGTTAAAAATTCTCGTGTCTTCCTTTTGTGTGTTTTTGTTGTTGCCATTATTTGTTATTGCTCCTCATAGATTCTTGCAAGTTGGGGAAATTATTATCCGCTGCATATAGCTCTGCGTGAGTTGTCAATTTATTGTGTCGAATTTCCCATCAGTGACCTCGTCCAAGCACCTCCTTCATCCACCATTCAACATGTGTTCTCAGGTAACGTCGCTCCTGTTTTGAATTATTTGTGAACTAGACCCTTGTTTCTTGTTTTTCCATATCAAATGTATCTTGGAAAACATTGGACCTTTAGATTTTAAGAGGTTTTCACCTATTTAATATACTTGTATCTAGCTCTCTTTAACATATTCAAAACGAACATGACGTGATGAAAATATGACAAACAACTGATAAATGATGGATTATAATCAATCACGTCCAAGTTATTGTCTAACGTCTTGTATTCGATTAAATAATATAGAACAAAAGAACTTACAAGATATTCAATATCTAAACATATAATCATTCTCAACCACTATAAGAGGGTCATTTGAATAACTTTAACCAAGTTAGTTTTCAATCATAATGTCAATCTTGTTCTTTGCATTGTCAAGTTGCCCAAAAAGATAGGGTGGACGATAAAAGAAAGAAGAGTCCTAAAAGTGATGAGACCAGCCTCCAATGGTAACAAGTGGTTACTATAAGTGATAATCACAACTTNGTTTGGTTTTAGTCCCTCATGACAAGTTTTAGTCCCTGTAAAATGTGAAAATTTGATTTTGGTCCCTGTGGACGGTTGGTGATGGACGGTGATGACGTGTCAGTTAACCCGTCATCAGGGATCATTTCTACATCACTGTCCATCACCAACTGTCCACAGGGACCAAAATCAAATTTTCACATTTACAGGGACTAAAACTTATCATGAGGGACTAAAACCAAACTTTTTCATATTACAGGGACTAAAAACTTAATTAACCCAAAAATAAATATCAAATGTGCAGAAGCGTAGCTGAATCTATAAGAACGATTGATGTTTGAACATGCGGTTCTTGGTCTTCCTCAACCAAAATCTCTGATTCTTTATTAGGGCTTGAGTGTAGCTCTTTTGATGGGGAAGGAGATTGCAGAGTAATTTTGGTGTGTTGGGGACCAAAACCCTCCTTACCTATTTATAATTGGCTAGTAGTTTCCATAAAACCGTAAAGGCCAATAAAAATAGGCGAATTGACTACTACCCATTTCGGGTCTAAACTAATAAAGTAGCCTAGCTTATTCCTTTATTTAATTTCGTTAAACATTAGTGAGACCAACATATTATAAGTAAAAAAATATCTAATATGATTATATTCACAATTATATATATAGTCCAAAAAAATAGATTAATATTAGATTTGACAGCCTTAATTTTCTTTCCAAGTTGGAGTTCAACTTCAACTTTGAAAGACTTAAAAACGTTCAAGGATTGAGCCTTTTCATGAATCAGGTATAAGTACCCATAATGAGAATAGTCATCTATAAACGTAATAAAATATTGTTGCTCGTTCCACAAAGCAGTAGGGAATGGACCATATCAGTATGCATTAGTTCTAAGGCATCCTTAGCTCTGTTGGCACCTAATTTTCTTTTATTTGTTCTTTTCCCCTTGATGCACTTGATACAAACTTGAAATTCTGGTAAATCTAGGGGTTCAAGAATGCAATCCACCACAAGCCTCTGAATTCTCTGTTTAGAGATATAGCCTAAACGCTTATGCCATAATGATGCATAATTATCATTTAATTTTTGCTTTATACTTGTTGATCTTGTTTGCAATATTTCATTGCCGAAATTTAAATCAAGCTTATAAACTTATCGATTAAAAGACCAGATCCAATAACATTTGAATTTTGCAAAAGACTAACTTTATTATCTCTGAAAGAACAATGATAACCTGACTAGTCCAAACGAGAAATAGAAACTAAATTCTGCTTATAAGACGGTACATAAAATGTGTCAAATAAATCCAAATATAATCTTGTCTTAAAATATAATCTGAAAGTTCCTACTGCCTCTGTTGTAACTTTATTACCATCTGCCACACAGATGAATCTTTCAGCATCACTTGGCAGTCGACTCCACAAGCAACCCTGCATGGTAATACTTATGTGAGCAATAACACCAGAATCCACCCACCAAGTATCCATAGGTGCAAAACTTAAATTTACTTCAGAATAAACAAAAGCAAAAAATCATACCCTTCTTTGCACATCAAGAAGCATATTTAGTACAATCCTTCTTCATGTGTCCCGTCTTCTTGCAAGAGAAACAGGTTAAGACTTCATCTTGTTTCTTTACCTTTTTCTGTTGAGAAGATGTAACCACAGCAGCATTACGCTTTCTCTTATACTGAGATGAAGTAGCCATGTGAGCACTTTTGGTTTTATCTTGTTGCAACCTCTCTTCCTCTTGCACGTAGTGAGATATATGCTCCTTTAAGCTCCAAGTGTCCTTTAGAGTGTTATAGCTCGCTTTGAATTTCCCAAAGTGTGCAGGAAGAGAGATCAAAATGAAATGCACAAGTAAGTCCTCAAACAACTCTAACTTTAGTGCTTTCAATTATGATGCAAGGTGAGACATTTCCATAATGTACTCCCTTATGTTCTCTTTGCCTTTATACCTCATGGAGACAAGTTTTGTCAAAAGGTTACTTGCCTCCGCCTTTTCATTTTTGGAAAAAAATTGCTCAACATCTTTTAGGGACTTTTGTCAATTTTATCCTTAGTGATTGAGCCCCGAAACGCTTTAGGAATAGAGCGTTTCAAGATCATAATACACATTCGGTTGGACCTCTCCCACTACTCTATCTTAACGTCATTTACATTTTCTACCGTAGAAGTGGGTTTATCCTCCTGAAGACAAATGTCCAAGTCCGTACAACCGAGGTCAATTTTCATGGTATCCTTCCAAACCTTAAAGTTTGTACCATTCAGCATAGGGACATTGCTAACTTGAGCAGAAACATTCGTAGTTGAAGTCATAGCAACTAAATCTAGAACAAAAGAAAAAAACAAACAATTGTAGTTAGAATGACTTATGCAAAATCCATATTTAAGATACATGAAACAACATTAATTTTCAATCTTTGGATAGAAAAATTAATTGTAAGTGGTAATCTCATATTAGTCATCAAATATTGTCAAAAATTCTTGTCAAATATTTAGCCTTTCTTTGGACCAACTAAATATTCACATGGAAACATGAGAATTTGCAACATATTTATTACTACACATATTTTCTATAAATTGGTCAAACAATGATCTTCCATCTTCCTTTGGGCCGATTAGTGCTCGCATAATTAAATAGAAAATAACTTAAGGTTTAATGTTTATTATTTGGCCAAATAATAAACTTCCTTTGGGCCGATTATTATTCGCTGAAATAATAAGCATTAATTAATCCTTTCGGTTACTCAAATACATTAAACATATTAAGCATTATACACCAATTGATCAACATTTATATGCAATTGCATCAAGTTAATATATGTTACACCCCCAAAAAATAAAATAAAATAAAATAAAAGTAAAGTAAAATATGAATATGTCAACATAAACAAGTTCGCCAGAATCAATATGATGTAAATTGATTGAATCAATCACTGAGCCTTATAATGTAAGAATCAATCTAGTCAATGGATCCATAATCAACATGAATGAAATCAATATAAAGATAAAAGGAAAAAAAAAGGAAAGAAGCAATTCCCTCTTTCATTGCATTTCCATATTTAGGATTTCCATAAAAAAAATTAAAATAAATTTTAATGAGTTGAATTTAAATCCATAATAGATCATGAGACTTATAAAATCAAACTAAAGGCAAATTGATTTACCTTTCATCATTATATACAGGTAATATTAATCCTAAAAAAATCTGAATGCATAATCATATGCTATCATGATGTATTAAGCAAACTTCATAGACTCATGCCACTTAATGCATGTACTCTTTATTAACATACTCTAAAGTCAATCAAATTCAACATGAACATAATTTCTTAATGATTTAATCAATGATGACTCTGATACCACTTGATAGAAAAACTTCATCCTATGACCACAAGAGCATTTATGTCAAAACATTAAGAAAAATAAATATCAAATGTGTAGAAGCGTACCTAAATCCACAAGAACGATTGATGTTTGAATATGTGGTTCTTGGTCTTCTTCAACCAAAATCTTTGAATCCTTATTAGGGTTTGATTGCAGCTCTTTTGATGTGTTGGACTTGGGAACCAAAACCCTCTTTACCTATTTATAGTTGGCTAGGGATTCCCATAGAACCCTAAAGGCCAATAAAAATAAGTAGAGAGACTATTACCTATTTTGGGCTCAAACTAATAAAGTAGTCTAACTTATTTCTTTATTTAATTCGTTAAACATTAGTGAGACCAATATATTATAAGGAAAAAAAATAGCTAATATGATTATATTCATAATTATATATATAGCCCACAAAATATATTAAGGAAATATAATTTTCTAACATCGTTCACCACAAAAACCAAATAAATATTTTAGAAGATAAGGATTACAATGTAATTTCTATGTATCGTGAATCCTTTTAGTGAGAATGCGAGTTTGAAGAAATAAGTTATGAACAATACTTTAAATAAATTTGAAAGTTGTGCAGAGACAAGAACGAATCGATAAACAACAATAATACAAGAAATGAAAAGAAAAGAACTAATCCTATAAAAATTGAAAGAACATACAACAAGTAAATGGGAATTACTTGATCATTCTCTTAAACTCAAAGTGTTGTTGTAGACTTGTGAGTGTTTGAGAATTTGCAAGTGTATTTTCTTCCTCTTTATTTCATCCTTGGTCGTCCTATTTATAGGTTTCAGAGTCTTCATGCATGCTTCCCAAGTGCTCTCAAACGGTTGGTGCTTGTTCCTGCGTCTGCACTTTGCCCCACTTAGTGAGAATCTCGCGAACCACCTCTCAAAAGTGTATGCATGTTCTCTAATAACCGTTGCTCATTATCCATATGTGCTGTGTTCCAAATAACTTACCTTTCAAATTTGATTTCAAAAAGAGACATCAACAATTATATTTCTCTACACCTCTTTATAAAGACAACGTGAAATGGTCACCATTGCCAATTCTAAAAAAATATTAAAGTCTCAGATGTGGTAGTCACTTTAGGTCGACAACGTGATCTTATCTTTACAATTATTCTACCAGTCAATCATTTTATGTCATTAGACCATTACTCGTCCATAGTCTATATCCTCAAGGTTGCCTCATTCATTGTTCATCCGTTTGGTCGACACTTATGTCTCTTGATATAGTTCACTCAAGCTTTTTTATGTCGATTACCATTTTTGGGTTGGCATCATTAAGATAGGGTTGCTTGATCCAATCTCTCATTTCAAACGACCATCTTATCTTTATCATTTTTTCATATTTTATTTGAATACTCTTATCTGAAACCCTTGTATTTCCTTATAATTTATTTCGATGTAACACGTTCCAATGAACCATTCAAATGCAGTAAGTTTATTGATTTGTTCTCACATCGTTGTGCATTCTAGAACTCTGTTCTTTTCTTGGATTTTGTTCCTTCAACATTTTGAAAACCAACCCACAAATAGACCCTAAACCTACACAATTAAGTAGTGACCTGAAGCGTTAATTCCTACCACAGTACCACCTAACATCCACACCTCCCCGCTACATTTTCCTGCAAGGTATCATATCACAACTGTGTGTCAATTTCTCCCCCACCAAACTGCATAGTTTAAAGTCTAGCTTAAAACTGCTGGCTTTGTATTTGTTGATTTGAACTATGAACGCTCAGCTTATACCGCTACTGCCGGTGCGTTTCGAAAGCAAAACCGGTGCTAAAATTTTGGTGTCTTCTTAGCTTATGTGTGCACATTTTCTTGTGCTGCAGCAGGGAATTAGCAATGGTGCAGCTGCTGGATCTTTTTTTTTTTTTTTCATTTTTATAGGATTGCTCGTGACTAGAATTAATATGAAGTCTTAATTGTATGGAGGTCCTGCTTAGTGCTATGTTTGGGTCACAAAATAGGGCGTGGGTTGTATTTCTGTACCGGTGTCATGTTTCTTAATTCTTGCTCGGTGTGGTACTTTTCTTTCGATTTGAGGTTTTGTCCCACTCGATTTTTCTCCGGTGGTTTTAGAAGCGGGCAGCCGGTGCCGGGGTTGTCTCCCGGTGGTTGATGGGTGGTACTCTAGGAGAAACATGACAATGAAACACTTCCAATTACCCAAAAAAAAAAGAGAAGAAAAACAGATGCATTCGCACTCTTCATTAAAGTCTGATTTTACCATCATCATTATATTAAATTAACCCCCCCCCCCACCCCAATTCCGTAATGATGCATCACCCATAAGCTCGATCCTGATGTCCATGGTAGCGGGATTGGCTCCCCCAAGTCACACTCGTGAAGTGAGTGTGAGCAGGGTAAAGAAGAAGAAAGGAGCATGGAGCTCAGCGGCAAGTGCGGCGCTAAATTAGGAAATAGTTAGAAAACGGTTGTGCCTGTGCAACTGATGTATATAAGTTAGTTACATGTAAATGTAATTTAACTGTAATTTCATTTCAATTACATTTGACATTATATATATGCAGCCTTTGCCTGCAGAGCAATATAGTTTTTTACATCCAAATTCATCAACCGGAGAGTTTATCTCATATTCTCTCCCTTTTCTCACATTTTCTCACACTTTCTCTCCCTATGCTGCTGAAGCATCATGAGCTTGACGAGTTGCTCAATCCAGGAATTTCACAGTGAGTTCAGTAAAGACATTTTGATGGTCCACGCACTCACGACACGACCACGTTCTAGTACACCCGAATGAAGCATAACGCAATATGTTTGCATGCACACACAGGTCAAACACAAATTGAAAATTGGCATGAAAACGTTCAGTTGTCTCATACATTCTCGTGGATAATGTTTGAATCGGGCTTTATTTGATTTGATCCCACAAAATGAGATTACAAATCTTATGTACATAATTGATATGAATATTTTTCACGGAGCAGAGACTGCTCTTCATATTCTAAAACACAAATTACAGAAACGTAGACTTAATAAATATATCGTTCAGGAGTGTGATATGTACCTTATTTTTTTCCTTATTTCAAACTTTAGAAATATACACTTGCTCCTTCCAACATCCCACCCAAGCCAATCAAGCAACGACTTCAACAAATTTACTTGACGCCCACATCTTCGCAGCATCAGAAAGCCTGTTCCCCTCAACCTCAACTCTCCTCAAACGAGGAGCATTCTTAACTAAAAGCTCAACGGCCTCAGGCTCCATCCCGAAACAGTGCGTAACATCCACATTCTCCAGGCGCTTGCAGCTCCTAAGCATCGAAACCACGGCGGCGCCGGTGAGCCCCTTACACCCTCTCAGCCTCAGCTCAATCAAACGAACGCACGAAACCAGCATCGAAACGAGTTCCTTGTCGAGCAACAACTCGTTGTGCGACAAGTCCAGTTTCCTCAGCTGCCTCAAATGCTGGCCCAAATTGGCAAGCAACCCGGGCTCTCTCTCAACAACATCACAGTTTATCAGCGCCAATTCCTCAAGCCCGTTGTTCGCCGCAATCCCAAGCGCCTTTAGGCCTTCCCCGGTGACGAGGCAGCAGCTCTGAAGCCTGAGACTCGAGAGCCCCCTGAAATTCGCCGCCGCAGCAGAAAGGTGGCCGTTGTTCAAGTCCAGGGGCAAGCGGAGGTCGAGCCTCTGCAGATTAGACCTGCAGTGAGAGAAGAAGCGCAGCAAGCCCTCCCTGCTGCCGCCATCGTAAACCAAGAGCGAGCTCAGACAGAGGCAATTCTCGGCGAGTTTTAGGAGGACCCCGTCAACGACGCTCCTGCAAGTTCTGAGCTCAACCTGTTCGAGACCCTGCAAGCACCGAGCAAAAGAGGAGTACGAGGCGCCGATACCTTGGCAGCTCCGAAGCCGCAACCGCTTGAGGCTCCTGCAGCTCCTCCACAGCCAGCCCAGCCCCCAGTCGTCCCCACGGATCCCCGCCAAACAGAGACTCTCCAGCCCCAACTCCGCGTCCGAGTCTTCGCTCTCCCAAACCTCATATCGGTTATTGACAATTCCCAGGGAGGAATTGTTGTTGTTGTTGTTATCATCGTCGTCATCGTCATCATCGGAGGAGGAGAGACCAATTGACAATTCTTTCAAACAAGGGAAAGAGGGGACCCAGCCGAGGAAGATGGGCCTGGGGAGGTTAACCCAGAGGGATGTCAAGCGGGCGCAGGACTTGGAGAGCGAAGCGAGGGAGGAGAGAGGAACCGGGCCGGCCAAGAACCTGAGGGAGAGAAGCTTGCTTGAGTTGCGGCGAGAGGACGTCACCGCGGAGAGGAGGCGGGCGGAGAGAGGCGCGGCGGGTACTGCGCCGGCTGGTGAGGACGGGTCAGAGGATGAGGAGGGGAGGAGGGAGAGGGAAGAGAGGGAAGGGTGCTGGGAGAGGAAAGAGGTGAGGGAAGGGATAAGGGCGAAGGTGTGAGGGGTGACGCGGAGAGAGAGGGAGGTCCTGGAGGAGCGGTAGAGGATGAGCCACCGCTTGCAGACGAGGGAGACTGAGTGGACGGAAGATGGGGGAAGCCTTTGGAATATCTCTTGGAGGAGTTCGTCGCATAGGATGTTGTCCATCTTCTTCTTGTGTCTGTGGTCAGAGGTATGGTACCAGGTTGCGTTGCGTTGTTCTGCCACAGCCGGAAGCTCTACAAAGGTCTGGGCTTTTTGATGGGTGTGGTGGGGGAGGAGAGAGAATGTTGGTTAGGTGAGAGAGGAAATGAGGTTGAAAGCAGCTTGCTTGGAGCCTTAGACGCAGGTATAGAGTGCGTGTAAGCCACGTCCTTTGGTTTTGGTTTTGGTTTTGGATTGATTTTCTGTCCCAAAGAAAACCTGACACGCAAGGAAATTGGTGAAGTCGCGTATAGATAATACTCGTGATTCATGGCTTTGTAATTCTTCTCTCAATGAGACATTTTTATATCATTAACTAAAACTTTAGAAGTATATGAACATTAATGAAAGAAAAAAAAAACTAATTTTAGTAGGTCTTTGCTCAAAAAACTTTATACTAATGTTTTTTTTTTTTTTTTGCGGGGGAAATAAAATAATAAAAAGCAACTACAACCTTCTAAAATAAGACCCCATAGAGTCCTTATGTAGGAGGGGTTGCAATTTCAGCGGAGGATCCGTAACCAAAGAAAATAACACCCCTGTCAATGATCCCTCCTTCGCAAGTCAATTTGCACAAGCATTAGTTTCCTAAAGGACATAGTCAGAGTGGTCATCCAATCCTGAGCGAGCAACTCCCTAATATCCATTTTAACAAATCGATACTTGTGAGAAGTACCACCAAAAGAGGAAACAAGTTAAATGGCATCTAGAGAATCCGTTTCCACACACGCCTTATAAGAGACACCAATGAACCCTTTGAACCCACAGATCCATCTCCCATCATCACCGCGAATCAGACCACCAAAACCTGTTGAACCTAGGTTACCACACGAACTCCCATCAATGTTCACTTTAACAAAATGAGGAGCAGGCCAATTCAAACGCACAAAACGATCCTCAATTGCATGCACAGTCTGCAGGTCAACACCCTCAACCACTAATAGCTCACACTAAATGCAACTAGCAATAACCGAAGCCATAATCTCATAATTCTCAAAGACCGTAAGGTTTCTAGCATGCCAAACCCACCAAGATATAGTGCTCCACAACCTTGCCATCGGATTCCTGGCAATGGACGTGACCAAGGATCTATGGGAATCAACAAGGACAAAGTTAGGAAATACAATACCAAACTGGTTCCACACATTTATCGTAGTAGGACATTCAAGGAGACAATGCAGAATAGACTCATCACCTCTCTGGAAGCACCTGCATAAAGCATCCACACCCACACCCTGATAAGCAAGAACAACGCAGGTTGGCAGTGAGTTCTGAAGCACTAACCAAAGCATATATTTGCATTTTTTTTGTCACCGATAAACGCCATAACCACCACCAGTAAGTATCCATAAACCCCATAGCGATATCCACATTACTCTGCCACAAATACCTACTCTTTGTTGTGTACACACCAGAGGTAGTAGCATTCCAAATGAAGCAATCGTGTAAGGATTCATTAAGCCAAACTTACCTTCCTGATAACATTTGCTTTACGGAATCCAAGATAGTGGTACTGAGGTAATTAAAATTCTAGCCAGCCCCCTGCAAAACATCACAAAGACAGATTAGGGAATCTGAAACATGGACATAAGGAACAAATTGAGCAAGCAGCCCAACATTAGACCACAAATCAAACCAAAAAGATAAATTATTGTTACCTAAACACAAGGAGTAAGCATCACCAAAGGTATTAAAAGCATAACAAATTGCTTGCCAGGTTGACGAGCAATTAGGATGCGGTCAAACAAAAAAGGAGCGCTCCACGAAACCATACTTGTGTAGTAACATTAAAGCGCACAATTTTTTGGATGCCCCTAGAAAGCTCCCACAACAACTTCTCAATAAGAACAATATCCGTACAATGAGCCTCACAAATTCCAAGCCCACCAAGCCTCCTCGGTTTCATCATAATATCCCAACTAACCAAATTCTTGTAAGTACCATCCTGATTTTTCCTGATAAAATTCTTGACAATGTGATCCATTTTATCACATATACTTTGGGGAAAAACCATTGTTTGCATATTATAGACCGAAAGCACAGTGAGCAGAGATCAAGCAAGTGTGACCATACTGACACGATTCAATAGCTTTGTTTTCCAACCATTCAACCTCAACTTCATCTTGTCCACTAGAAACTAGAAATCCACTTTAGTAGTTCTCCCTTGCATGAGTTTAAAGCCTAAATAGGTCTATAAATCACTAGTAAAAGAAACTGAAGGAATAGCCCTGATTCTCTCTCTCTTTTTTGCCACAAGATGGCTTTAGAAAACATAGCTTTTGATTTCTCTAAATTAACGTCCAATCCAGAAACATCTTCAAATTCCTTCAGCGTCTTCATAACCTCTTGAACTTGAGTTTTCTTGGCTTCCACAAACAACATGAAATCATTTGCAAAAAGAAGATGCGAGAACTTCAGTCCCCCTAGACACAGAGACGAGGTTCCAAAGACCACACATCACTCTATCCTCAATCATCAAAGACAACTTTTCCATGCGTAAAACAAATAGGTAAGGAGAAAGAGGGTATCCCTGCCTAAGCCCCCGTGTAGGAGTGAATCCCTTTAGAAAAAAAAAACCATTCCAAACCAAAGAGGGAGTGAAAGAAGTCATACTGAACATGATTAAATCAACAATACTAGCTGGGAATCCAAACTGTAACATTGTCCCCCCTCTTTTTCTTGGATCGATGCATCTGATGAAGGATTTCCTGGGCAACAATGACATTGTCTGTCGCACACTTGCATTAATGAAACTACTTTGCAAAGAACTAATTAAATCATCCAAAAAGGGCCTAATACTATTCACAAGCACCTTAGAAATAACTTTATAAACCATATTACACAGACTAATAGGACGAAATTGAGAAAACCTTAACAGAACCTCCACCTTAGTAATGAGAACTATAAGAGTATCTAGCAAACTCTTATCAAATGTCCCAGTCGAAAATGCCTCTCGAACTAACTGCCAAACATCATCACCCAAGATATGCCAATAGTGTTTAAAGAAAATTGGTTGAAAGTCATCTGGTCCTGGAGCTTTAAAAGAACCCATGAAGAAAATAGCGTCCTAGACCTTCTCTTTAGTAACCACAGTCGTTAGAGAAAAACAAGCAACCTGCAATAAACTTGCATGTTCCTGAATAGGACAAAGAGACCAAATAACCTGATTTGAAGAAATAAACAGCTTCTTGAAAAACTGTAGAGATTCTTGGTGCAACAGCTCACTATCTGTTCACCACACATCACCTGCTACATGAAGGCCCTCAATCTTATTCCAGTTCCATTGGATCTTTGTTTAGGCATGAAAATTAGATGTATTGCAATCCCCAATCTTCACCCACTTCTCCCTCGACTTCTGATACCAATGTAATTCCTCATGATACAGAACTTGATTATACTCCACCTAAAGGTCCTTTTGAAGTTAGATCAAACTGCCAAAATAGTTCACTTCCAGCTCTCCCTGAACCCCTACAAGGCGAGCTTCTAACCTTCGCTTATTCTTGAAAATGTTACCAAACATATCTTTATATTCTAAGGAATCATCTTTAACCCAAGCCAGGCTACACGCCACCATAGGAGAACCTTTTCTGCCAAGCCCCTCTCACCACATCTAGATAACCAACATTCGAGATCCATGCCGCCTCAAAATAAAAAGGACGAGGACCTCTCTACTGGGGGAAACCTTCACAATGTAAGAGAAATAAATTATGATCAGAGTACACTCTAGGAAGCAGCTCCACATACTCCTCTTCCGCCTTTTCCAATCAGCCACCACCCTATCCAACCTCTTTAGAATAGGTCGACAGCCTTGTAAGTGCCTATACCAAGTATAATGCCCACCCATAGTTCCAAGATCTAATAAGGCACACAAGTTCAAGCAACCTTGGAATGCCTTGGTTCTTCTCATGACAAACTTTGCACCCTAGACCTCCTTCTTACTCACCACCTCATTAGAATCATCTAACAATATCTAAGGAAAAGTTACACCAGCACGAAACTCCTTCAAATAATCCTAGAACGCATCACGCACATTATGACAAAGGCTACCATACACTACTGTTGCTGTCCCTACCCAACGGCTGTCACCCTGCCCAAACACCAGTGAAACGGCTTGCGTCGTCTTCTCAAAAACTAAAACATAAGCTGTTGATCATTATAGAGAACCCAGATACCCCTCACTTAGGATGGGCTATTTGGGTCGAGGAACATTCCCCATCAACTTATCACATAATGAAATTTTTGTCTTACTGGTGGAAGGTTTCTTCACAAGCTTCGACCCCTCAGGCGTCCATCCCCCTTCTTCAAGCTCTAACCCCATGGACACATCCTTCCCTTGCTCATTGTCCTGTCCCCCAGCACCAACTCTCTCCCCTTTAACACCCTCAACCTCACCGGAAACCTCACTATATATCACCCCCACACTCTCATTCTCCTCCATTCGAGAGTCACAAACTTTATACTAATGTAATTGACATCACAAAATCTTTTTTTTAATTTTTATTATGTCTTATTTAGTGCAATATATTCTAATGAATTTCACTATCATTTGTTTGAAGTTTATAGATTAAGATTTAGTAATTTTTTTCTTTATTATTTATTTGTTTATATATTAAATCCATCAATTTTAAATTAAAAAATAATTTTTTCTCATCAAAAAATCATAAATTATTTTTTTTCATAATTTTTTTTAAGTTAGTAACGAAGTATTGGATACACGTGGATATCTATAGATACCCATATATTCGTATGTATATGGGGCAGGGATGGAAGGGATTTTTCATTAATGGGGCAAGGGATGGAAGGGATTTTTCATTAATGAGGACTATCTCTTGTCCCACCCTGTAACATCCCGAATTTTCCCCTTATGGATTTTTCGGTTAAATCCTAATTTCGCTTAATTAAAAGCACATTAGAGGCGATTATTTGGACTAGAAAAATTATTTAGAAAATTAATTGCTTCCAAATGCCAGTCAAATATTTGTTTCTCGACCTCGCGGAGTGTCGCAAGGTCCGTGCTAAATTTCGCCGAAAACAGGGATTTCGGTAGGCACCTAAGGTATCTGTGAAAATTACCCTCTGGGTAATAAACTCACGAAACCTTAACCTGACATACCACTATGATCAGGGAAATTAGTCGGTCGTGGATATGTGCCCGAAATACTTTTAGGATATTTCTACATGAGCGAATAACGATCAAATGTGATCGAAATTGTACAGGAAACCTTAATGGTTATCCATAGGCTAAGATATTTTCTAAAATAATAATGTAATAGTATAATATATATAATATAAAGTTATAATATATATAATACTTACAGTGGCTGAATGGCCAATGCGGACGTTTACATATATATACGTATATAATATAATATATAATATATATAATATGTAATCTATAATATGCAATATAATAATAATAAATAATATATACATATGTATATACGCCTCCTGGGACAAGAAACAATCAGCAAAATATTTTATATATATATATATATATAGATGCATCCCCTCCTGGGATGAGAAACAGAGAAACAAATATAATAATATAATATTAATAACGTATGCAAATATCAAGCACAGTGTGCCTGTGGTTTTGCCTATAAAAAGGCCTCCGCAGCTTCACCTCCAAATTCATTTTTCCATCTCTTCGTTCAGTTCTTTCATCTTTCTGTTCCGTTCGCGCACATCACAAAAGCGCTGCCAGACTCCAGAAAAATAGGATGAGCGCACCCACGCGAAGAGGATATTTTTCTCTTCACTTCTACCGGTCCCGAATTTTATTTCGAGGTGGGTAATCCTAAGCCCACTGTCTATGTGGATTAATTAATATCTGTATATGTGTTTAAATGTATATCTGACTATAGATTTGATTAGTAGTATTTTGGGGGGATATTGGTTTAAAAGGGTTTTGTGAAATATTGCAAAATGAAACGCATAACTGTACTACTTG